>CAWUFW010001766.1:2325000-2610887 GCA_963921515.1 Calotriton arnoldi | reverse complement strand
GGTGGTCTGTTGCCCACGGCACAAGGAGGCGATCCATTGCCCAGGGCACTAGGAGGCAGTCGATTACCCACAGCACGGCACAAGGAGGCAGTCCGTTACCCATGTCATGGCACAAGGATGCGGTGGTCTGTGGTCTGTTACCCATGGCACGAGGAGGTGGTCCGTTACCCACGGCCTAAGGAGGCAGTCTGTTGCCCACTGCACAAGGAGGCGGCCCGTTACCCACAGCACACCGAGGCTGTCCATTGCCCACGGCACAAGGAGGGTGTCCGTTGCCCACGGCACAAGGAGGTGGTCCGGTGCCCACGGCACAAGGATGCGGTCCGGTGCCCACAGCACAAGGATGCGGTCCGGTGCCCACAGCACAAGGAGGCGGTCAGTTAGCCACGGCATGAGGAGGCGGTCCGTTACCCATGGCACAAGGAGGTGGTCTCTTACCCACGGCACAAGAAGGCAGTTCGTTGCCCACAGCACAAGGAGGCGGTCCGTTGCCCACGGCACAATGAGGCAGTCCATTGCCCACGGCACAAGAAGGCGGTCCGTTGCCCACAGCACAAGGAGGCAGTCCGTTGCCTACGAATGGCACAAGGAGGCGGTCCGTTGCCCACGGCACTAGGAGGCAGTCCATTACCCACTGCACAAGGAGGCTGTCTGTTGCCCACGGCACAAGGAGGTGGCCTGTTGCATACGGCATGGCACATGGAGGCAGCCTGTTGCCGACGGCACGGCACAAGGAGGTGGCCCGTTGCTCATGGCACAGCACAAGGAGGCGGTATGTTACCCATAGCACAAGGAGGCGCTCTGTTACCCACAGCACGGCACACGGAAGCAGTCCATTACCCACGACACAGCACAAGGAGGCTGCCCTTTGCCCACAGCATGGCACAAGTAGGTGGTCCGTTGCCCATGAGGAGACGGTCCGTTTCCCACGACACAAGGAGGTGGTCCGTTGCCCACGGCACAAGGAGGCAGTCCGTTGCCCATGGAACAAGGAGGCGGTCTGCTGCCCACGGCACAGCACAAGTAGGCGGTCCACTGCCCACTGCACAAGGTGGTGGTCCATAGCCCACGGCATGGCCCAAGCAGGCGTTCTGTTGCCCACAGCACGGCAAAAGGAGGCAGTCCGTTGCCTATGGCACGGCACAAGGAGGCAGTCCTTTGCCCAAGGCATAGCACAAGTAGGTGATCTGTTGCCCACGGCACAAGGAGGTGGTCTGTTGCCCACGGCACAAGGAGGCAGCCCATTGCCCACAGCAAGAGGAGGTAACCCGTTGCCCACGGTACAAGGATGCAGCCCGTTGCCCACGGCACAAGGAGGCAGCCCATTACCCACAGCACAAGGAGGCTGTCTGTTGACCATGGCACAAGGAGGCTGTGTGTTGCCCACGGCACAAGGAGGCGGTCCATTGCCTACGGCACAAGGAGGGGGTCTGGTACCCATGGCACAGCACAAGGAGGTGGTCCTTTACCCATAGCACGAGGAGGTGGTCTGTTACCCATGGCATGAGGAGGTGGTCTGTTACCCATGGCACAAGGAGGCAGCCCATTGCCCACAGCAAGAGGAGGTAACCCGTTGCCCATGGCACAAGGATGCAGCCCATTGCCCACGGCACAAGGAGGCAGCCCATTACCCACAGCACAAGGAGGCTGTCTGTTGACCATGGCACAAGGAGGCTGTGTGTTGCCCACGGCACAAGGAGGCGGTCCATTGCCTACGGCACAAGGAGGGGGTCTGGTACCCATGGCACAGCACAAGGAGGTGGTCCTTTACCCATAGCACGAGGAGGCGGTCTGTTACCCATGACATGAGGAGGTGGTCTGTTACCCACGGCACAAGGAGGCGGTCCGTTACCCACGGCACAGCACAAGGATGCAGTCCATTACCTACGGCACAAGGAGGAAGTCCGTTAGCCATGGCACAAGGAGGCGGTCCGTTACCCACGGCACAGCACAAGGACGCAGTCCGTTACCTATAGCACAAGGAGGAGGTCCGTTACCCACGGCACAAGGAGGTGGTCTGTTACCCACGGCACAAGGAGGTGGTCTGTTGCACACGGCACTAGGAGGCGGTCGGTTACCCACAGCACTAGGAGGCGGTCCGTTACCCATGGCACTAGGAGGTGGTCCGTTACCCATGGCACAGTACAAGGAGGCAGTCCTTTACACATGGCACGGCACAAGGAGGCGGTCTGTTACCCATTGGCATGGCACAAGGAGGCAGTCTGTTACCCACGACATAGCACAAGGAGGCGGTGCATTACACACATCACATGGAGGCGGTCCGTTACCCACGACACAACGAGGCGGTCTGTTACCCACGGCACGAGGAGGCGGTACGTTACCCACAGCACGAGGAGGCGGTCCGTTACTCACTGCACAAGGAGGCAGTCCATTAGCCACGACACGAGGAGGCGGTCCATTACCCACAACACGAGGAGGTGGTGTTACCCACAGCACTGCACAAGGAGGCGGTCCGTTGCCCACGGCACAAGGAGGCGGTCCGTTGCCCACGGCACAAGGAGGCGGTCCGTTGCCCATGGCACAAGGAGTCGGTCCATTACCCACGGCACGAGGAGGTGGTCTGTTACCCACGGCACGAGGAAGCAGTATGTTACCCACAGCACGGCACCAGGAGGCGGTCTGTTGCCCACGGTACGAGGAGGTAGTCTGTTGCCCACAGCAAAAGGAGGTGGTCCATTACCCACAGCACGAGGAGGCAGTTTGTTACCCATGGCATGAGAAGGCGTCCATTGCCCATGGCAAAAGGAGGCAGTCTGTTACCCACGGTACGGCACAAGGAGGTGGTCCGTTACCCACGGCACAGCAAAAAGAGGCAGTCCGTTACACACAGCACAAGGAGGTGGTCCGTTACCCACGGCACAAGGAGGCGGTCCATTACCCACGGCACGAGGATGCGGTTTGTTACCCACGGCACGTGGACTCAGTCCATTACCCAAGGCACAAGGAGGCAGTCCATTACCCATGGCCCAGGGAGGCGGTCTGTTGCCCATGGCACAAGGAGGCGATCCGTTGCCCACTGCACTAGGTGGGGGTCTTTTACCCACGGCATGGCACAAGGATGCGTTGGTCTGTGGTCTGTTACCCACGGCACAAGGAGGGTGTCTGTTGCCCACTGCACAAGGAGGTGGCCCGTTACCCACAGCACAAGGAGGGTGTCTGTTGCCCATGGCACAAGGAGGGTGTCCGTTGCCCATGGCACAAGAAGGCAGTCCAGTGCCCACGGCACAAGGAGGTGGTCCGGTGCCCACAGCACAAGGAGGCGGTCCTGTGCCCACGGCACAAGGAGGCAGTCCGTTCCCCATGGCATGAGGAGGCGGTCTGTTACCCACGGCACGAGGAGGTGGTCTCTTACCCACAGCACAGCACAAGGAGGCGGTCTGTTACCCTCGGCACGGCACAAGGAAACAGTCCGTTACCCATGACACAAGGAGGCGGTCCATTACCCACTGCACAAGGAGGTGGTCCGTTACCCACGGCACAAGGAGGCAGTCCGTTATCCACAGCACAAGGAGGCGGTCCATTGACCATGGCACTAGGAGGCGGTCCGTTACCCACGGCACTAGGAGGCGGTCCGTTACCCATGGCACAGTACAAGGAGGCAGTCTGTTACACATGGCACGGCACAAGGAGGTGGTCCGTTAACCACGGCATGGCACAAGGAGGAGGTCCGTTACCCACAGCACAAGGAGGCGGTCTGTTACCCACAGCATGGCACAAGGAGGCAGTCCATTAGCCATAGCACAGCACAAGGAGGCGGTCCGTTACCCACAGCACAAGGAGGTGGTCCGTTACCCACGGCATGAGGAGTCGGTCCTTTACCCACAGCATGAGGAGGCAGTCTGTTACCCACGGCATGAGGAGGCGGTCCATTACCCACGACACGAGGAGGCGGTCCGTTACCCACGACACGGCAGAAGGAGGTGTTCAGGTGCCCATGGTACGGCACAAGGAGGTGGTGCGGTGCGCAAGGCACAAGGAGGCCATCCTCTACCCATGGCACGAGGAGGCGGTCCGTTACCCATGGCATGAAGAGGTGGTCCATTACCCACGGCACAAGGAGGCGATCCATTACCCACGGCACAAGGAGGCGGTCCGTTACCCACGGCACAGCACAAGGACGCAGTCCGTTACCTATGGCACATGGAGGCAGTCCGTTACCCACGGCACAAGCAGGTGGTCTATTACCCATGGCACAAGGAGGTGGTCCGTTGCCCACAGCACAAAGAGGTGGTCCGTTACCCATGGCACTAGGAGATGGTCCGTTACCAATGGCACAGTACAAGGAGGCAGTCCGTTACCCATGGCACGGCACAAGGAGGTGAGCCGTTACCCATGGCATGGCACAAGGAGGCGGTCAGTTACCCACGGCATGGCACAAGGAGGCGGTCCATTACCCACGGCACAGCACAAGGAAGTGGTCTGTTACCCACAGCACAAGGAGGTGGTCCATTGCCCACGGCACAAGGAGGCATTCTGTTACCCACGGTATGGCACAAGGAGGCAGTCCGTTACCCACGGCAAGGCACAAAGAGGCAGTCCGTTACCCACGGCACAGCACAAGGAGGTGGTCCGTTATCCAACCCACGTGGACTCAGTCAATTACCTAAGGCACAAGGAGGCGGTCCATTACCCATGGCACAAGGAGGCAGTCTGTTACCCACGGCACAGGGAGGCGGTCCATTGCCCACAGCACAAGGAGGCAGTCCGTTACCCACGGCACGGCACTAGGTGGCGGTCTGTTACCCACGGTCCGGTGCCAACAGCAAAGGGAGGTGGTCTGTTACCCACAGCACAAGGAGGCAGTCTGTTACCCGTGGCCTAAGGAGGTGGTCGGTTGCCCACAGCACAATGAGGGTGTTCATTGCCCACTGCACAATTAGGTGGCCCGTTACCCATAGCACAACAAGGCTGTCCATTGCCCATGGCACAAGGATGGTATCCTTTGCCCATGGCACAAGGAGCCAGTCCGGTGCCCACGGCACAAGGAGGCGGTCCGGTGCACATGGCACTAGGAGGTGGTCCGTTACCCACGGCACTGGGAGGTGGTCCGTTACACATGGCATGGCACAAGGAGGAGGTCCGTTACCCACGGCATGGCACAAGGAGACGGTCTGTTAACCACGGCATGGCACAAGGAGGCAGTCCATTACCCACAGCACAAAACAAGGAGGCGGTCCGTTACCCACGGCACAAGGAGGCGGTCCGTTACCCACGGCACAAGGAGGTGGTCAGTTACCCACAGCAATTGGACTCAGTCCATTGCCCAAGGCACGACGAGGTGGTCCATTACCCACGGCACGACGAGGTGGTCCATTACCCACGGCACAAGGAGGTGGTCCATTGCCCACGGCACTAGGAGGTAGTCCGTTACCCATGGCACAAGGAGGCAGTCTGTTACCCACAGCACGGCACAAGGAGGCAGTCCGTTACCCACGACACGGCACTAGGTGGCGGTCTGTTACCCACGGCATGAGGAGGCGGTCCGGAGCCAATGGCACAAGGAGGTGGTCTGTTACCCACAGCACAAGGAGGCGGTCCGTTACCCATGGCCTAAGGAGGCAGTCAGTTGCCCACAGCACAAGGAAGGTGTCCGTTGCTCACTGCACAAGGAGGTGACCTGTTACCCACAGCACAGGAGGCGGTCCGGTGCACACGGCACAAGGAGGCAGTCCGTTACCCATGGCACGAGGAGGCGCTCTGTTACCCACAGCACGGCACACGGAGGCAGTCCATTACCCACGACACAGCACAAGGAGGCTGGCCTTTGCCCACAGCATGGCACAAGTAGGTGGTCCGTTGCCCATGAGGAGACGGTCCGTTTCCCACGACACAAGGAGGTGGTCCGTTGCCCACGGCACAAGGAGGCAGTCCGTTGCCCATGGAACAAGGAGGCGGTCTGCTGCCCACGGCACAGCACAAGTAGGCGGTCCACTGCCCACTGCACAAGGTGGTGGTCCATAGCCCACGGCATGGCCCAAGCAGGCGTTCTGTTGCCCACAGCACGGCAAAAGGAGGCAGTCCGTTGCCTATGGCACGGCACAAGGAGGCAGTCCTTTGCCCAAGGCATAGCACAAGTAGGTGATCTGTTGCCCATGGCACAAGGAGGCGGTCTGTTGCCCACGGCACAAGGAGGCAGCCCATTGCCCACAGCAAGAGGAGGTAACCCATTGCCCACGGCACAAGGATGCAGCCCGTTGCCCACGGCACAAGGAGGCAGCCCATTACCCACAGCACAAGGAGGCTGTCTGTTGACCATGGCACAAGGAGGCTGTGTGTTGCCCACGGCACAAGGAGGTGGTCCATTGCCTACGGCACAAGGAGGGGGTCTGGTACCCATGGCACAGCACAAGGAGGTGGTCCTTTACCCATAGCACGAGGAGGCGGTCTGTTACCCATGGCATGAGGAGGTGGTCTGTTACCCACGGCACAAGGAGGCGGTCCGTTACCCACGGCACAGCACAAGGATGCAGTCCATTACCTACGGCACAAGGAGGAAGTCCGTTAGCCATGGCACAAGGAGGCGGTCCGTTACCCACGGCACAGCACAAGGACGCAGTCCGTTACCTATAGCACAAGGAGGAGGTCCGTTACCCACGGCACAAGGAGGTGGTCTGTTACCCACGGCACAAGGAGGTGGTCTGTTGCACACGGCACTAGGAGGCAGTCGGTTACCCACAGCACTAGGAGGCGGTCCGTTACCCATGGCACTAGGAGGTGGTCCGTTACCCATGGCACAGTACAAGGAGGCAGTCCTTTACACATGGCACGGCACAAGGAGGCGGTCTGTTACCCATTGGCATGGCACAAGGAGGCAGTCTGTTACCCATGACATAGCACAAGGAGGCGGTCCATTACACACAGCACATGGAGGTGGTCCGTTACCCACAACACAACGAGGCGGTCTGTTACCCACGGCACGAGGAGGCGGTCCGTTACCCATAGCACGAGGAGGCGGTCCGTTACTCACTGCACAAGGAGGCAGTCCATTAGCCACAACACGAGGAGGCGGTCCATTACCCACAACACGAGGAGGTGGTGTTACCCACAGCACTGCACAAGGAGGCGGTCCATTGCCCACGGCACAAGGAGGCGGTCCGTTGCCCACGGCACAAGGAGGCGGTCCGTTGCCCATGGCACAAGGAGTCGGTCCATTACCCACGGCACGAGGAGGTGGTCTGTTACCCACGGCATGAGGAAGCAGTATGTTACCCACAGCACGGCACCAGGAGGCGGTCTGTTGCCCACGGTACGAGGAGGTAGTCTGTTGCCCACAGCAAAAGGAGGCGGTCCGTTGCCCACAGCACAAGGAGGCATCCTTTGCTTATGGCACAAAGAGGTGGTCCATTACCCACAGCACGAGGAGGCAGTCTGTTACCCATGGCATGAGAAGGCGGTCCATTGCCCATGGCAAAAGGAGGCAGTCTGTTACCCACGGTACGGCACAAGGAGGTGGTCCGTTACCCACGGCACAGCAAAAAGAGGCAGTCCGTTACACACAGCACAAGGAGGTGGTCCGTTACCCACGGCACAAGGAGGCGGTCCATTACCCACGGCACGAGGAGGCGGTTCGTTACCCACGGCACGTGGACTCAGTCCATTACCCAAGGCACAAGGAGGTGGCCCATTACCCACGGCACGAGGAGGCAGTCCATTACCCACGGCACAGGGAGGCGGTCTGTTGCCCATGGCACAAGGAGGCGATCCGTTGCCCACTGCACTAGGTGGGGGTCTTTTACCCACGGCATGGCACAAGGATGCGTTGGTCTGTGGTCTGTTACCCACGGCACAAGGAGGGTGTCCGTTGCCCACTGCTCAAGGAGGTGGCCCGTTACCCACAGCACAAGGAGGGTGTCTGTTGCCCATGGCACAAGAAGGCAGTCCAGTGCCCACAGCACAAGGAGGTGGTCCGGTGCCCACAGCACAAGGAGGTGGTCCTGTGCCCACGGCACAAGGAGGCAGTCCGTTCCCCATGGCATGAGGAGGCGGTCTGTTACCCAAGGCACGAGGAGGTGGTCACTTACCCACGGCACAACACAAGGAGGCGGTCTGTAACCCACGGCACGGCACAAGGAAACAGTCCGTTACCCATGACACAAGGAGGCGGTCCATTACACACTGCACAAGGAGGTGGTCCGTTACCCACGGCACAAGGAGGCAGTCCGTTATCCACAGCACAAGGAGGCGGTCCATTGACCATGGCACTAGGAGGCGGTCCGTTACCCACGGCACTAGGAGGCGGTCCGTTACCCATGGCACAGTACAAGGAGGCAGTCTGTTACACATGGCACGGCACAAGGAGGTGGTCCGTTATCCACGGCATGGCACAAGGAGGAGGTCCGTTACCCACAGCACAAGGAGGCGGTCTGTTACCCATAGCATGGCACAAGGAGGCAGTCCATTACCCACAGCACGACACGAGGAGGCGGTCCGTTACCCACGACACGGCAGAAGGAGGTGTTCAGGTGCCCATGGTACGGCACAAGGAGGTGGTGCGGTGCGCAAGGCACAAGGAGGCCATCCTCTACCCATGGCACGAGGAGGCGGTCCGTTACCCATGGCATGAAGAGGTGGTCCATTACCCACGGCACAAGGAGGCGATCCGTTACCCACGGCACAAGGAGGCGGTCCGTTACCCACGGCACAGCACAAGGATGCAGTCCGTTACCTACGGCACAAGCAGGTGGTCTATTACCCATGGCACAAGGAGGTGGTCCGTTGCCCACAGCACAAAGAGGTGGTCCGTTACCCATGGCACTAGGAGATGGTCCGTTACCAATGGCACAGTACAAGGAGGCAGTCCGTTACCCATGGCACGGCACAAGGAGGCGAGCCGTTACCCATGGCATGGCACAAGGAGGCGGTCTGTTACCCACGGCATGGCACAAGGAGGCAGTCCATTACCCACGGCATGGCACAAGGAGGCGGTCCATTACCCACGGCACAGCACAAGGAAGTGGTCTGTTACCCACAGCACAAGGAGGTGGTCCATTGCCCACGGCACAAGGAGGCATTCTGTTACCCACAATATGGCACAAGGAGGCAGTCCGTTACCCACGGCATGGCACAAAGAGGCAGTCCGTTACCCACGGCACAGCACAAGGAGGTGGTCCGTTATCCAACCCACGTGGACTCAGTCCATTACCTAAGGCACAAGGAGGCGGTCCATTACCCACGGCACAAGGAGACAGTCTGTTACCCACGGCACAGGGAGGCGGTCCATTGCCCACAGCACAAGGAGGCAGTCCTTTACCAACAGCACAGCACAAGGAGGCAGTCCGTTACCCACGGCACGGCACTAGGTGGCGGTCCGTTACCCACGGTCCGGTGCCAACAGCAAAGGGAGGTGGTCTGTTACCCACAGCACAAGGAGGCAGTCTGTTACCCATGGCCTAAGGAGGTGGTCGGTTGCCCACAGCACAAGGAGGGTGTTCATTGCCCACTGCACAATTAGGTGGCCCGTTACCCATAGCACAACGAGGCTGTCCATTGCCCATGGCACAAGGAGGGTATCCTTTGCCCATGGCACAAGGAGCCAGTCCGGTGCCCAAGGCACAAGGAGGCGGTCCGGTGCACACAGCACTAGGAGGCGGTCCGTTACCCACGGCACTGGGAGGTGGTCCGTTACACATGGCATGGCACAAGGAGGAGGTCCGTTACCCACGGCATGGCACAAGGAGACGGTCTGTTAACCACGGCATGGCACAAGGAGGCAGTCCATTACCCACAGCACAAAACAAGGAGGCGGTCCGTTACCCACGGCACAAGGAGGCGGTCAGTTACCCACAGCAATTGGACTCAGTCCATTACCCAAGGCACGACGAGGTGGTCCATTACCCACGGCACAAGGAGGTGGTCCATTGCCCACGGCACTAGGAGGTGGTCCGTTACCCATGGCACAAGGAGGCAGTCTGTTACCCACAGCACGGCACAAGGAGGCAGTCCGTTACCCACGACACGGCACTAGGTGGCGGTCTGTTACCCACGGCATGAGGAGGCGGTCCGGAGCCAATGGCACAAGGAGGTGGTCTGTTACCCACAGCACAAGGAGGCGGTCCGTTACCCATGGCCTAAGGAGGCAGTCGGTTGCCCACAGCACAAGGAAGGTGTCCGTTGCTCACTGCACAAGGAGGCGACCTGTTACCCACAGCACAAGAGGCGGTCCGGTGCACACGGCACAAGAGGCAGTCCATTACCCATGGCATGAGGAGGCGGTCCGTTACCCATGGCACGAGGAGGTGGTCTGTTACCCATGGCACAGCACAAGGAGGCAGTCCGTTGTCCACGGCACCGCACAAGGAGGCGGTCCGTTACCCATGACACAAGGAGATGGTCCGTTACCCACTGCACAAGAAGGTGGTCCGTTACCCACGGCATAAGGAGGCGGTCCGTTACCCACGGCACCACGAGGTGGTCCATTGCTCATGGCACTAGGAGGCGGTCCGTTACCCACGGCACAAGGAGGCTGTCCGTTACCCACAGCACGAGGAGGTGGTCCGTTACACACGACACGAGGAGGTAGTCCATTGAGAACGGCACAAGGAGGCAGTCCAGTGCCCACGGCTCAAGGAGATGGTCCGTTGCTCACAGCAAAAGGATGCAATCCATTACCCACGGCACAAGGAGGCAGTCTGTTGCCCACGGCACAAGCAGGTGGTCCGTTGCCCACGGCACAAGGAGGCGGTCCGTTGCCCACGGCACAAGGAGGCGGTCCGTTACCCACGGCACAAGGAGGTGGTCCATTACCAACAGCACAAGGAGACGGTCCTTTGCACACAGCACAGTACAAGGAGGCGGTCCGTTGCCCACGGCACAGAACAAGGATGCTTTCCATTGCCCACAGCACAAGGAGGCGGTCTGTTTCCCAGGGCACGGCACAAGGAGGCGGTCCGTTGCCCACGGCACGGCACAAGGAGGTAGTCTGTTGCCCACGACACGGCACAAGGAGACGGTCTGTTGCCTATGGCATGGCACAAGGAGGCAGTCTGTTGCCAATGGCATATGGAGGCTTCCCCGTTGCCCACAGCACAAGAAGGCTGTCTGTTGCCCACGGCATAAGGAGGGGTCCATTGTACACATCACAAGGAGGCTGTCTGTTGCCCATAGCACGAGGAGGTCCATTGTCCACAGCACAAGGAGGCTGTCCATTGCCCACAGCACAAGGAGGCTGTCCGTTGCCCACAACACAAGGAGGCTGTCTGGTGCCCACCGCACAAGGAGGCAGTCCGGTGCCCATGGCATGGCACAAGGAGGTGGTCCGGTGCGCATGGCACAAGGAGGCTGTCTGTTGCCCACTGCACAAGGAGGCGGTCTGTTACCCACGGCACGAGGAGGTGGTCCGTTACACACGGGAAGAGGAGGTGGTCCGTTACCCATGGCACAGCACAAGGAGGCGGTCCGTTACTCATGGCACAAGAAGGCAGTCCATTACCCACCACCCACGGCACAAGCAGGTGGTCCGTTGCCCATGGTACAGCACATGAAGCTGGTCCATTGCCCACGGCACAAGGAGGCAGTCCGTTGCCCATGGCACGTCACGAGGAGGTGGTTCCGTGCCCACGGCACAAGGAGGCGGTCTGTTGCCCATGGCACAAGATGGCAACCCATTACCCATGGCACAAGGAGGCTGCCTAGTACCCATGGCACAAGGAGGTGGTCCATTGCCCACGGCACAACAAGCTGGTCCTTTGCCCACGGCAGGAGGTGGTCTGTTGCCCACGGCACAAGGAGGTGGTCCGTTGCCCACGGCACAAGGAGGTGGTCCATTACCGATGGCACAAGGAGGCGGTTGTTACCCATCGCACGGCACAAAGAGGCGGTCCATTACCCACAGCACAAGGAGGCGGTCCGTTACCCACAGCACAGCACAAGGAGGTGGTCTGTTACCCACAGCATGGCACAAGTAGGTGGTCCGTTACGCACGGCACAAGGAGGCGGTCTGTTACCCACGGCACAAGGTAACGTTCCATTACAAATGGCACGGCATGAGGAGGTGGTCCGGTGCCTACGGCACGGCACAAGGAGGCGGTCCATTGAGCGCGGCATAAGGAGGCAATCCATTACATCCATGATATATAATAAAATCCCTGCTACCATGAACTCCCAACCTAGTTCAGGAACTGAACCCAAATATGTCCCACCGGTAATCAACTCATTAGGAAACTTCCCACTACTCACAATAGATGGTACTGAAGCCCTCCTAAAAGGCGCAAAATCAGGTTCCCCGTTGGATCTGATACCTGCCAAAATAATTTCCACTCTGGCCAGACAGCTTGCGGATCCTATTTGTAACATTCTTAACAGTTCCCTGAAGGAAGGTGTCCTCCCTCCTGATTGGAAAGCTGCTCAAATACTGCCAATCAAAAAAACTTCAAAATTTCATCTGAAGATGTAACCAACTACCGTCCCATTTCACTCCTTCCTCTGCACACCAACATTTTAGAAAAACACATCAACACTCACCTTTCTAACTTTGTTGAATCCACTAATAGCTTAGATTCCTCACAATCAGGGTTTCGTCCCAGATATAGCACCGAGTCAACCCTGGTGGCAGTAACGGACAACATTAGGATGCTATTGGACAAAGGTCAGGCGGTACTTTTGGTGCTGCTCGACCTATCCGCTGCATTCGACACCATATCCCATCAAATTTTACTCAGTAGACTGAGGGATATAGGCATCACAGGAACAGCTCTTAAATGGTTAACTAACTTTCTGTCTGACAGAACTCAGACCATTAACCTAGGGCCTTACCACTCTAAGACCACCAAGGTTACCAAGGGAGTACCACAGGGCTCATGTTTGAGCCCTACTTTGTTCAACATTTATGTGGCTCCGTTGGCGAGACTGTTGAGAAATTTGGGTTTCATCCCCATATCCTAGGCTGATGACACCCAATTACTCCTCTCGCTTGACAAATCTAACCCCAATATTCAAACCACCTTTGGTGAAGGCATGAAATCCATAGCGGAATGGATGAAATCGAATCTTCTCCAGCTGAACGCTACCAAGTCGGAGATTATGATATTTGGTGAGGCCTCTGTGAAATGGTCGCCTAGCTGGTGGCCAGAGGAACTGGGTCCCGCCCCTTGTCCTAAACAAGTGGTGAAAAACCTGGGAGTCCGATTGGATCAAAAACTTACCCTGAGAGATCATGTTTCCTCTACTATTGGAGCCTGCTTTCATAATCTGAGCATGCTCAGAAGAGCCTTCCCTTTCCTACCACTATCTTCGAGAAAAACCTTGATTCAGGCGTTGATTCTTAGCCGCTTAGATTACTGTAACGCGCTGCTGATCTCTGCCTATGAGAGAGACATTAATAGACTACAGGTGGTCCAAAACACCGCGGCTCGTTTGGTAACTAATGCCCCTCCAAGAACAGCTTCCTCTCCGCTGCTGCAGAAGCTTCTTTGGCTGCCCATTCGGAAAAGGATCCACTTCAAAATATGTTGTATGGCTTATAAAGCCGTTTACAGATTGGGCCCTAGTTACCTTAATGACAAATTCATTAATTACGTGCCCTCCAGATCTCTCCGTTCAGGTGATAAAGCCCTGATTATAGTCCCACGCTTTAATAAAATGCGACAAGGTGGCAAGGCCTTCTACCATCTGGCCCCACGCCTTTGGAACAGTCTCCCCATTCATTTACGACAATGTTCAGATTACCTGGCATTCAGGAAATTATTGAAAACTTCACTCTTCTAACTTAGTCCCCTCAGGTTCGCTTATGTGCCCTCAGCGCTGAGATACCCTTATGGGGTGATTCACGCGCTCTATAAGTGAATAAATAAATAAATAAATTACCCACGGAACAAGGAGGTGGCCCGCTACCCACGGCACAAGGAGGAAATCCATTACACACCGCACAAGGAGGCAGCCCGTTGCCCACAGCAGAAGGAGGCGGCCCGTTGCCCACAACAGAGTAGGCAGCCCATTGCCCATGGCACAAGGAGGCGGTCCGTTGCACACGGCACAGCACAAGGAGGTGGTCCGTTGCCCATGGCACAGCACAAGGATGCGGTCCGTTGCCCACAGCACAAGGAGGTGGTCTGTTGCCCATGGCACAGCACAAGTAGGCGGTCCGTTGCCCACGGCACAAGGAGGCGGTCTGTTTCCCAGGGCACGGCACAAGGAGGCGGTCCGTTGCCCACGGCACAAGGAGGTGGTCTGTTGCCCACGACATGGCACAAGGAGACTGTCTGTTGCCTACGGCATGGCACGAGGAGGCAGTCTGTTGCAAATGGCACATGGAGGCTTTACGTTGCCCACAGCACAAGAAGGCTGTCCGTTGCCCACGGCACAAGGAGGGGGTCCATTGTACACAGCACAAGGAGGCTGTCCGTTGCCCATGGCACAAGGAGGAGGTCCATTGTCCACAGCACAAGGAGGCTGTCCGTTGCCCACAGCACAAGGAGGCTGTCCGTTGCCCACAACACAAGGAGGCTGTCCATTGCCCACCGCACAAGGAGGCCATCCGGTGCCCATGGCATGGCACAAGGAGGTGGTCCGGTGTGCACGGCACAAGGAGGCTGTCCGTTGCCCATGGCACAAGGAGGCGGTCTGTTACCCACGGCACGAGGAGGTGGTCCGTTACACATGGCAAGAGGAGGTGGTCCATTACCCATGGCTAAGCACAAGGAGGCGGTCTGTTACTCATGGCACAAGAAGGCAGTACATTACCCACAGCACAAGGAGGCGGTCAGTTGCCCACGGCACAGCACATGGAACTGGTCCATTGCCCACAGCACAAGGAGGCAGTCCGTTGCCCATGGCATGGCACGAGGAGGTGGTCCGGTGCCCACGACACAAGGAGGCAGTCTGTTGCCCACGGCACAAGATGGCAATCCATTACCCACGGCACAGGGAGGTGGCCCGGTACCCACGGCACAAGAAGGTGGTCCATTGCCCACGGCACAAGGAGGCAGTCCATAATCTACGGCACAAGGAGGTGGTCCATTACCCACGGTACAAGGAGGCAGTCTTCCACATGGCACAAGGAGGTGGTCCGTTGCCCATCGCACAAGGAGGTGGTCCGTTGCCCATGGCATGGCACAAGGAGGCGGTCCAGTGCCCACGGCACAAGGAGGCAGTCCGTTGCCAAAGGCACAAGGAGGCAATCCATTACCCACAGCACAAGGAGGCGGCCCATTACCCATGGCACAAGGAGGTGGTCCGTTGCCCACGGCACAAGGAGGCGGTCCGTTATTGACGGCACAAGGAGGGGGTCCGTCACCCATGGCACAAGGAGGCGGTCCGTTACCCACAGCACAGCACAAGGAGGTGGTCTGTTACTGTCAAGGGTGGTGCTCCTCCTTCACCGACTTGCACAGGAACAGAAGCTGCTCTCTTCCCAACTCCCCTTCAAGCGCTCTCCGGAGATGATATTAAATCTTATCTCCAAAAACTCCCAAGGGGGAAGGGGGATTGGAGAAAATAATAAACAAGAAGAGACAGTCCAGGAATTCTAGCTTCCAATTTCTTCCTCTAATTCTGGCTCTGCTTCCTGCAACTGATGTCGAGGATTATCTATGGAAACTAAACACACACAATTTATTAATTACAACCCTACCTCAGTTCTGCTCTGCTCTACTACTCTTATTAAGCTTGATGTCACTACCTACCTAATTTGCCTGAACACTGAGCCTCTCTTCTTTCTTTTGCCTGCATTTTATTCTCTGGTCTCTGGTTTATTCCTTGGTCTTTCCTAGGTTGCATTCTGGCTGAATGCTCTGTAAGGGTTAAGCACAAATATGCTTTTAATATTACCTTTACCTCTACCTATTTATGTACTTTAACTTAGTCTCATGAATATAACCTACCTGAACCTTCCTGAGCGCTACCTTGAATTTAATGACTCTTTTCTGTAACCTTATATAACAGTACTGTGGTTAACTGTCTTCTCTGTTATCTCTTTTTTCTTTATCTCTTCATAGGTTTTCCCACGGCACAGCACAAGGATGCAGTCCATTACCTACGGCACAAGGAGGAAGTCCGTTAGCCATGGCACAAGGAGGCGGTCCGCTACCCACGGCACAGCACAAGGACGCAGTCCGTTACCTATAGCACAAGGAGGAGGTCCGTTACCCACGGCACAAGGAGGTGGTCTGTTACCCACGGCACAAGGAGGTGGTCTGTTGCACACGGCACTAGGAGGCGGTCGGTTACCCACAGCACTAGGAGGCGGTCCGTTACCCATGGCACTAGGAGGTGGTCCGTTACCCATGGCACAGTACAAGGAGGCAGTCCTTTACACATGGCACGGCACAAGGAGGCGGTCTGTTACCCATTGGCATGGCACAAGGAGGCAGTCTGTTACCCACGACATAGCACAAGGAGGCGGTCCATTACACACATCACATGGAGGCGGTCCGTTACCCACGACACAACGAGGCGGTCTGTTACCCACGGCACGAGGAGGCGGTACGTTACCCACAGCACGAGGAGGCGGTCCGTTACTCACTGCACAAGGAGGCAGTCCATTAGCCACGACACGAGGAGGCGGTCCATTACCCACAACACGAGGAGGTGGTGTTACCCACAGCACTGCACAAGGAGGCGGTCCGTTGCCCACGGCACAAGGAGGCGGTCCGTTGCCCACGGCACAAGGAGGCGGTCCGTTGCCCATGGCACAAGGAGTCGGTCCATTACCCACGGCACGAGGAGGTGGTCTGTTACCCACGGCACGAGGAAGCAGTATGTTACCCACAGCACGGCACCAGGAGGCGGTCTGTTGCCCACGGTACGAGGAGGTAGTCTGTTGCCCACAGCAAAAGGAGGTGGTCCATTACCCACAGCACGAGGAGGCAGTTTGTTACCCATGGCATGAGAAGGCGTCCATTGCCCATGGCAAAAGGAGGCAGTCTGTTACCCACGGTACGGCACAAGGAGGTGGTCCGTTACCCACGGCACAGCAAAAAGAGGCAGTCCGTTACACACAGCACAAGGAGGTGGTCCGTTACCCACGGCACAAGGAGGCGGTCCATTACCCACGGCACGAGGATGCGGTTTGTTACCCACGGCACGTGGACTCAGTCCATTACCCAAGGCACAAGGAGGTGGCCCATTACCCACGGCACGAGGAGGCAGTCCATTACCCATGGCCCAGGGAGGCGGTCTGTTGCCCATGGCACAAGGAGGCGATCCGTTGCCCACTGCACTAGGTGGGGGTCTTTTACCCACGGCATGGCACAAGGATGCGTTGGTCTGTGGTCTGTTACCCACGGCACAAGGAGGGTGTCTGTTGCCCACTGCACAAGGAGGTGGCCCGTTACCCACAGCACAAGGAGGGTGTCTGTTGCCCATGGCACAAGGAGGGTGTCCGTTGCCCATGGCACAAGAAGGCAGTCCAGTGCCCACGGCACAAGGAGGTGGTCCGGTGCCCACAGCACAAGGAGGCGGTCCTGTGCCCACGGCACAAGGAGGCAGTCCGTTCCCCATGGCATGAGGAGGTGGTCTGTTACCCACGGCACGAGGAGGTGGTCTCTTACCCACAGCACAGCACAAGGAGGCGGTCTGTTACCCTCGGCACGGCACAAGGAAACAGTCCGTTACCCATGACACAAGGAGGCGGTCCATTACCCACTGCACAAGGAGGTGGTCCGTTACCCACGGCACAAGGAGGCAGTCCGTTATCCACAGCACAAGGAGGCGGTCCATTGACCATGGCACTAGGAGGCGGTCCATTACCCACGGCACTAGGAGGCGGTCCGTTACCCATGGCACAGTACAAGGAGGCAGTCTGTTACACATGGCACGGCACAAGGAGGTGGTCCGTTAACCACGGCATGGCACAAGGAGGAGGTCCGTTACCCACAGCACAAGGAGGCGGTCTGTTACCCACAGCATGGCACAAGGAGGCAGTCCATTACCCACAGCACAGCACAAGGAGGCGGTCCGTTACCCACAGCACAAGGAGGTGGTCCGTTACCCACGGCATGAGGAGTCGGTCCTTTACCCACAGCATGAGGAGGCAGTCCGTTACCCACGGCATGAGGAGGCGGTCCATTACCCACGACACGAGGAGGCGGTCCGTTACCCACGACACGGCAGAAGGAGGTGTTCAGGTGCCCATGGTACGGCACAAGGAGGTGGTGCGGTGCGCAAGGCACAAGGAGGCCATCCTCTACCCATGGCACGAGGAGGCGGTCCGTTACCCATGGCATGAAGAGGTGGTCCATTACCCACGGCACAAGGAGGCGATCCATTACCCACGGCACAAGGAGGCGGTCCGTTACCCACGGCACAGCACAAGGACGCAGTCCGTTACCTATGGCACATGGAGGCAGTCCGTTACCCACGGCACAAGCAGGTGGTCTATTACCCATGGCACAAGGAGGTGGTCCGTTGCCCACAGCACAAAGAGGTGGTCCGTTACCCATGGCACTAGGAGATGGTCCGTTACCAATGGCACAGTACAAGGAGGCAGTCCGTTACCCATGGCACGGAACAAGGAGGTGAGCCGTTACCCATGGCATGGCACAAGGAGGCGGTCTGTTACCCACGGCATGGCACAAGGAGGCGGTCCATTACCCACGGCACAGCACAAGGAAGTGGTCTGTTACCCACAGCACAAGGAGGTGGTCCATTGCCCACGGCACAAGGAGGCATTTTGTTACCCACAGTATGGCACAAGGAGGCAGTCCGTTACCCACGGCAAGGCACAAAGAGGCAGTCCGTTACCCACGGCACAGCACAAGGAGGTGGTCCGTTATCCAACCCACGTGGACTCAGTCCATTACCTAAGGCACAAGGAGGCGGTCCATTACCCATGGCACAAGGAGGCAGTCTGTTACCCACGGCACAGGGAGGCGGTCCATTGCCCACAGCACAAGGAGGCAGTCCTTTACCAACAGCACAGCACAAGGAGGCAGTCCGTTACCCACGGCACGGCACTAGGTGGCGGTCTGTTACCCAGGGTCCGGTGCCAACAGCAAAGGGAGGTGGTCTGTTACCCACAGCACAAGGAGGCAGTCTGTTACCCGTGGCCTAAGGAGGTGGTCGGTTGCCCACAGCACAAGGAGGGTGTTCATTGCCCACTGCACAATTAGGTGGCCCGTTACCCATAGCACAACGAGGCTGTCCATTGCCCATGGCACAAGGATGGTATCCTTTGCCCATGGCACAAGGAGCCAGTCCGGTGCCCACGGCACAAGGAGGCGGTCCGGTGCACATGGCACTAGGAGGCGGTCCGTTACCCACGGCACTGGGAGGTGGTCCGTTACACATGGCATGGCACAAGGAGGAGGTCCGTTACCCACGGCATGGCACAAGGAGACGGTCTGTTAACCACGGCATGGCACAAGGAGGCAGTCCATTACCCACAGCACAAAACAAGGAGGCGGTCCGTTACCCACGGCACAAGGAGGCGGTCCGTTACCCACGGCACAAGGAGGTGGTCAGTTACCCACAGCAATTGGACTCAGTCCATTACCCAAGGAACGACGAGGTGGTCCATTACCCACGGCACGACGAGGTGGTCCATTACCCACGGCACAAGGAGGTGGTCCATTGCCCACGGCACTAGGAGGTAGTCCGTTACCCATGGCACAAGGAGGCAGTCTGTTACCCACAGCACGGCACAAGGAGGCAGTCCGTTACCCACGACACGGCACTAGGTGGCGGTCTGTTACCCACGGCATGAGGAGGCGGTCCGGAGCCAATGGCACAAGGAGGTGGTCTGTTACCCACAGCACAAGGAGGCGGTCCGTTACCCATGGCCTAAGGAGGCAGTCGGTTGCCCACAGCACAAGGAAGGTGTCCGTTGCTCACTGCACAAGGAGGTGACCTGTTACCCACAGCACAGGAGGCGGTCCGGTGCACACGGCACAAGGAGGCAGTCCGTTACCCATGGCACGAGGAGGCGCTCTGTTACCCACAGCACGGCACACGGAGGCAGTCCATTACCCACGACACAGCACAAGGAGGCTGGCCTTTGCCCACAGCATGGCACAAGTAGGTGGTCCGTTGCCCATGAGGAGACGGTCCGTTTCCCACGACACAAGGAGGTGGTCCGTTTCCCACGGCACAAGGAGGCAGTCCGTTGCCCATGGAACAAGGAGGCGGTCTGCTGCCCACGGCACAGCACAAGTAGGCGGTCCACTGCCCACTGCACAAGGTGGTGGTCCATAGCCCACGGCATGGCCCAAGCAGGCGTTCTGTTGCCCACAGCACGGCAAAAGGAGGCAGTCCGTTGCCTATGGCACGGCACAAGGAGGCAGTCCTTTGCCCAAGGCATAGCACAAGTAGGTGATCTGTTGCCCATGGCACAAGGAGGCGGTCTGTTGCCCACGGCACAAGGAGGCAGCCCATTGCCCACAGCAAGAGGAGGTAACCCGTTGCCCACGGCACAAGGATGCAGCCCGTTGCCCACGGCACAAGGAGGCAGCCCATTACCCACAGCACAAGGAGGCTGTCTGTTGACCATGGCACAAGGAGGCTGTGTGTTGCCCACGGCACAAGGAGGTGGTCCATTGCCTACGGCACAAGGAGGGGGTCTGGTACCCATGGCACAGCACAAGGAGGTGGTCCTTTACCCATAGCACGAGGAGGCGGTCTGTTACCCATGGCATGAGGAGGTGGTCTGTTACCCACGGCACAAGGAGGCGGTCCGTTACCCACGGCACAGCACAAGGATGCAGTCCATTACCTACGGCACAAGGAGGAAGTCCGTTAGCCATGGCACAAGGAGGCGGTCCGTTACCCACGGCACAGCACAAGGACGCAGTCCGTTACCTATAGCACAAGGAGGAGGTCCGTTACCCACGGCACAAGGAGGTGGTCTGTTACCCACGGCACAAGGAGGTGGTCTGTTGCACACGGCACTAGGAGGTGGTCGGTTACCCACAGCACTAGGAGGCGGTCCGTTACCCATGGCACTAGGAGGTGGTCCGTTACCCATGGCACAGTACAAGGAGGCAGTCCTTTACACATGGCACGGCACAAGGAGGCGGTCTGTTACCCATTGGCATGGCACAAGGAGGCAGTCTGTTACCCATGACATAGCACAAGGAGGCGGTCCATTACACACGACACAACGAGGCGGTCTGTTACCCACGGCACGAGGAGGCGGTCCGTTACCCATAGCACGAGGAGGCGGTCCGTTACTCACTGCACAAGGAGGCAGTCCATTAGCCACAACACGAGGAGGCGGTCCATTACCCACAACACGAGGAGGTGGTGTTACCCACAGCACTGCACAAGGAGGCGGTCCATTGCCCACGGCACAAGGAGGCGGACCGTTGCCCATGGCACAAGGAGTCGGTCCATTACCCACGGCACGAGGAGGTGGTCTGTTACCCACGGCATGAGGAAGCAGTATGTTACCCACAGCACGGCACCAGGAGGTGGTCTGTTGCCCACGGTACGAGGAGGTAGTCTGTTGCCCACAGCAAAAGGAGGCGGTCCGTTGCCCACAGCACAAGGAGGCATCCTTTGCTTACGGCACAAAGAGGTGGTCCATTACCCACAGCACGAGGAGGCAGTCTGTTACCCATGGCATGAGAAGGCGGTCCATTGCCCATGGCAAAGGAGGCAGTCTGTTACCCACGGTACGGCACAAGGAGGTGGTCCGTTACCCACGGCACAGCAAAAAGAGGCAGTCCGTTACACACAGCACAAGGAGGTGGTCCGTTACCCACGGCACAAGGAGGCGGTCCATTACCCACGGCACGAGGAGGCGGTTCGTTACCCACGGCACGTGGACTCAGTCCATTACCCAAGGCACAAGGAGGTGGCCCATTACCCACGGCACGAGGAGGCAGTCCATTACCCACGGCACAGGGAGGCGGTCTGTTGCCCATGGCACAAGGAGGCGATCCGTTGCCCACTGCACTAGGTGGGGGTCTTTTACCCACGGCATGGCACAAGGATGCGTTGGTCTGTGGTCTGTTACCCACGGCACAAGGAGGGTGTCCGTTGCCCACTGCTCAAGGAGGTGGCCCGTTACCCACAGCACAAGGAGGGTGTCTGTTGCCCAAGGCACAAGGAGGGTGTCCGTTGCCCATGGCACAAGAAGGCAGTCCAGTGCCCACAGCACAAGGAGGTGGTCCGGTGCCCACAGCACAAGGAGGTGGTCCTGTGCCCACGGCACAAGGAGGCAGTCCGTTCCCCATGGCATGAGGAGGCGGTCTGTTACCCAAGGCACGAGGAGGTGGTCACTTACCCACGGCACAGCACAAGGAGGCGGTCTGTTACCCACGGCACGGCACAAGGAAACAGTCCGTTACCCATGACACAAGGAGGCGGTCCATTACCCACTGCACAAGGAGGTGGTCCGTTACCCACGGCACAAGGAGGCAGTCCGTTATCCACAGCACAAGGAGGCGGTCCATTGACCATGGCACTAGGAGGCGGTCCGTTACCCACGGCACTAGGAGGCGGTCCGTTACCCATGGCACAGCACAAGGAGGCAGTCTGTTACACATGGCACGGCACAAGGAGGTGGTCCGTTATCCACGGCATGGCACAAGGAGGAGGTCCGTTACCCACAGCACAAGGAGGCGGTCTGTTACCCATAGCATGGCACAAGGAGGCAGTCCATTACCCACAGCACGACACGAGGAGGCGGTCCGTTACCCACGACACGGCAGAAGGAGGTGTTCAGGTGCCCATGGTACGGCACAAGGAGGTGGTGCGGTGCGCAAGGCACAAGGAGGCCATCCTCTACCCATGGCACGAGGAGGCGGTCCGTTACCCATGGCATGAAGAGGTGGTCCATTACCCACGGCACAAGGAGGCGATCCGTTACCCACGGCACAAGGAGGCGGTCCGTTACCCACGGCACAGCACAAGGATGCAGTCCGTTACCTACGGCACAAGCAGGTGGTCTATTACCCATGGCACAAGGAGGTGGTCCGTTGCCCACAGCACAAAGAGGTGGTCCGTTACCCATGGCACTAGGAGATGGTCCGTTACCAATGGCACAGTACAAGGAGGCAGTCCGTTACCCATGGCACGGCACAAGGAGGCGAGCCGTTACCCATGGCATGGCACAAGGAGGCGGTCTGTTACCCACGGCATGGCACAAGGAGGCAGTCCATTACCCACGGCATGGCACAAGGAGGCGGTCCATTACCCACGGCACAGCACAAGGAAGTGGTCTGTTACCCACAGCACAAGGAGGTGGTCCATTGCCCACGGCACAAGGAGGCATTCTGTTACCCACGGTATGGCACAAGGAGGCAGTCCGTTACCCACGGCATGGCACAAAGAGGCAGTCCGTTACCCACGGCACAGCACAAGGAGGTGGTCCGTTATCCAACCCACGTGGACTCAGTCCATTACCTAAGGCACAAGGAGGCGGTCCATTACCCACGGCACAAGGAGACAGTCTGTTACCCACGGCACAGGGAGGCGGTCCATTGCCCACAGCACAAGGAGGCAGTCCTTTACCAACAGCACAGCACAAGGAGGCAGTCCGTTACCCACGGCACGGCACTAGGTGGCGGTCCGTTACCCACGGTCCGGTGCCAACAGCAAAGGGAGGTGGTCTGTTACCCACAGCACAAGGAGGCAGTCTGTTACCCATGGCCTAAGGAGGTGGTCGGTTGCCCACAGCACAAGGAGGGTGTTCATTGCCCACTGCACAATTAGGTGGCCCGTTACCCATAGCACAACGAGGCTGTCCATTGCCCATGGCACAAGGAGGGTATCCTTTGCCCATGGCACAAGGAGCCAGTCCGGTGCCCAAGGCACAAGGAGGCGGTCCGGTGCACACGGCACTAGGAGGCGGTCCGTTACCCACGGCACTGGGAGGTGGTCCGTTACACATGGCATGGCACAAGGAGGAGGTCCGTTACCCACGGCATGGCACAAGGAGACGGTCTGTTAACCACGGCATGGCACAAGGAGGCAGTCCATTACCCACAGCACAAAACAAGGAGGCGGTCCGTTACCCACGGCACAAGGAGGCGGTCAGTTACCCACAGCAATTGGACTCAGTCCATTACCCAAGGCACGACGAGGTGGTCCATTACCCACGGCACAAGGAGGTGGTCCATTGCCCACGGCACTAGGAGGTGGTCCGTTACCCATGGCACAAGGAGGCAGTCTGTTACCCACAGCACGGCACAAGGAGGCAGTCCGTTACCCACGACACGGCACTAGGTGGCGGTCTGTTACCCACGGCATGAGGAGGCGGTCCGGAGCCAATGGCACAAGGAGGTGGTCTGTTACCCACAGCACAAGGAGGCGGTCCGTTACCCATGGCCTAAGGAGGCAGTCGGTTGCCCACAGCACAAGGAAGGTGTCCGTTGCTCACTGCACAAGGAGGCGACCTGTTACCCACAGCACAAGAGGCGGTCCGGTGCACACGGCACAAGGAGGCAGTCCATTACCCATGGCATGAGGAGGCGGTCCGTTACCCATGGCACGAGGAGGTGGTCTGTTACCCATGGCACAGCACAAGGAGGCAGTCCGTTGTCCACGGCACCGCACAAGGAGGCGGTCCGTTACCCATGACACAAGGAGATGGTCCGTTACCCACTGCACAAGAAGGTGGTCCGTTACCCACGGCATAAGGAGGCGGTCCGTTACCCACGGCACCACGAGGTGGTCCATTGCTCATGGCACTAGGAGGCGGTCCGTTACCCACGGCACAAGGAGGCTGTCCGTTACCCACAGCACGAGGAGGTGGTCCGTTACACACGACACGAGGAGGTAGTCCATTGAGAACGGCACAAGGAGGCAGTCCAGTGCCCACGGCTCAAGGAGATGGTCCGTTGCTCACAGCAAAAGGATGCAATCCATTACCCACGGCACAAGGAGGCAGTCTGTTGCCCACGGCACAAGCAGGTGGTCCGTTGCCCACGGCACAAGGAGGCGGTCCGTTGCCCACGGCACAAGGAGGCGGTCCGTTACCCACGGCACAAGGAGGTGGTCCATTACCAACAGCACAAGGAGACGGTCCTTTGCACACGGCACAGTACAAGGAGGCGGTCCGTTGCCCACGGCACAGAACAAGGATGCTTTACATTGCCCACAGCACAAGGAGGCGGTCTGTTTCCCAGGGCACGGCACAAGGAGGCGGTCCGTTGCCCACGGCACGGCACAAGGAGGTAGTCTGTTGCCCACGACACGGCACAAGGAGACGGTCTGTTGCCTATGGCATGGCACAAGGAGGCAGTCTGTTGCCAATGGCATATGGAGGCTTCCCGTTGCCCACAGCACAAGAAGGCTGTCTGTTGCCCACGGCATAAGGAGGGGTCCATTGTACACATCACAAGGAGGCTGTCTGTTGCCCATAGCACGAGGAGGTCCATTGTCCACAGCACAAGGAGGCTGTCCATTGCCCACAGCACAAGGAGGCTGTCCGTTGCCCACAACACAAGGAGGCTGTCTGGTGCCCACCACACAAGGAGGCAGTCCGGTGCCCATGGCATGGCACAAGGAGGTGGTCCGGTGCGCATGGCACAAGGAGGCTGTCTGTTGCCCACTGCACAAGGAGGCGGTCTGTTACCCACGGCACGAGGAGGTGGTCCGTTACACACGGGAAGAGGAGGCGGTCCGTTACCCATGGCACAGCACAAGGAGGCGGTCCGTTACTCATGGCACAAGAAGGCAGTCCATTACCCACCACCCACGGCACAAGCAGGTGGTCCGTTGCCCATGGTACAGCACATGAAGCTGGTCCATTGCCCACGGCACAAGGAGGCAGTCCGTTGCCCATGGCACGTCACGAGGAGGTGGTTCCTTGCCCACGGCACAAGGAGGCGGTCTGTTGCCCATGGCACAAGATGGCAACCCATTACCCATGGCACAAGGAGGCTGCCTAGTACCCATGGCACAAGGAGGTGGTCCATTGCCCACGGCACAACAAGCTGGTCCTTTGCCCACGGCAGGAGGTGGTCTGTTGCCCACGGCACAAGGAGGTGGTCCGTTGCCCACGGCACAAGGAGGTGGTCCATTACCGATGGCACAAGGAGGAGGTTGTTACCCATCGCACGACACAAAGAGGCGGTCCGTTACCCACAGCACAAGGAGGCGGTCCGTTACCCACAGCACAGCACAAGGAGGTGGTCTGTTACCCACAGCACGGCACAAGTAGGTGGTCTGTTACGCACGGCACAAGGAGGCGGTCTGTTACCCACGGCACAAGGTAACGTTCCATTACAAATGGCACGGCATGAGGAGGTGGTCCGGTGCCTACGGCACGGCACAAGGAGGCGGTCCATTGAGCGCGGCATAAGGAGGCAATCCATTACATCCATGATATATAATAAAATCCCTGCTACCATGAACTCCCAACCTAGTTCAGGAACTGAACCCAAATATGTCCCACCGGTAATCAACTCATTACTCACAATAGATGGTACTGAAGCCCTCCTAAAAGGCGCAAAATCAGGTTCCCCGTTGGATCTGATACCTGCCAAAATAATTTCCACTCTGGCCAGACAGCTTGCGGATCCTATTTGTAACATTCTTAACAGTTCCCTGAAGGAAGGTGTCCTCCCTCCTGATTGGAAAGCTGCTCAAATACTGCCAATCAAAAAAACTTCAAAATTTCATCTGAAGATGTAACCAACTACCGTCCCATTTCACTCCTTCCTCTGCACACCAACATTTTAGAAAAACACATCAACACTCACCTTTCTAACTTTGTTGAATCCACTAATAGCTTAGATTCCTCACAATCAGGGTTTCGTCCCAGATATAGCACCGAGTCAACCCTGGTGGCAGTAACGGACAACATTAGGATGCTATTGGACAAAATCAGGCGGTACTTTTGGTGCTGCTCGACCTATCCGCTGCATTCGACACCATATCCCATCAAATTTTACTCAGTAGACTGAGGGATATAGGCATCACAGGAACAGCTCTTAAATGGTTAACTAACTTTCTGTCTGACAGAACTCAGACCATTAACCTAGGGCCTTACCACTCTAAGACCACCAAGGTTACCAAGGGAGTACCACAGGGCTCATGTTTGAGCCCTACTTTGTTCAACATTTATGTGGCTCCGTTGGCGAGACTGTTGAGAAATTTGGGTTTCATCCCCATATCCTATGCTGATGACACCCAATTACTCCTCTCGCTTGACAAATCTAACCCCAATATTCAAACCACCTTTGGTGAAGGCATGAAATCCATAGCGGAATGGATGAAATCGAATCTTCTCCAGCTGAACGCTACCAAGTCGGAGATTATGATATTTGGTGAGGCCTCTGTGAAATGGTCGCCTAGCTGGTGGCCAGAGGAACTGGGTCCCGCCCCTTGTCCTAAACAAGTGGTGAAAAACCTGGGAGTCCGATTGGATCAAAAACTTACCCTGAGAGATCATGTTTCCTCTACTATTGGAGCCTGCTTTCATAATCTGAGCATGCTCAGAAGAGCCTTCCCTTTCCTACCACTATCTTCGAGAAAAACCTTGATTCAGGCGTTGATTCTTAGCCGCTTAGATTACTGTAACGCGCTGCTGATCTCTGCCTATGAGAGAGACATTAATAGACTACAGGTGGTCCAAAACACCGCGGCTCGTTTGGTAACTAATGCCCCTCCAAGAACAGCTTCCTCTCCGCTGCTGCAGAAGCTTCTTTGGCTGCCCATTCGGAAAAGGATCCACTTCAAAATATGTTGTATGGCTTATAAAGCCGTTTACAGATTGGGCCCTAGTTACCTTAATGACAAATTCATTAATTACGTGCCCTCCAGATCTCTCCGTTCAGGTGATAAAGCCCTGATTATAGTCCCACGCTTTAATAAAATGCGACAAGGTGGCAAGGCCTTCTACCATCTGGCCCCACGCCTTTGGAACAGTCTCCCCATTCATTTACGACAATGTTCAGATTACCTGGCATTCAGGAAATTATTGAAAACTTCACTCTTCTAACTTAGTCCCCTCAGGTTCGCTTATGTGCCCTCAGCGCTGAGATACCCTTATGGGGTGATTCACGCGCTCTATAAGTGAATAAATAAATAAATAAATTACCCACGGAACAAGGAGGTGGCCCGCTACCCACGGCACAAGGAGGAAATCCATTACACACGGCACAAGGAGGCAGCCTGTTGCCCACAGCAGAAGGAGGCGGCCCGTTGCCCACAACAGAGAAGGCAGCCCATTGCCCATGGCACAAGGAGGCGGTCTGTTGCACACGGCACAGCACAAGGAGGTGGTCCGTTGCCCATGGCACAGCACAAGGATGCGGTCCGTTGCCCACAGCACAAGGAGGTGGTCTGTTGCCCATGGCACAGCACAAGTAGGCGGTCCGTTGCCCACGGCACAAGGAGGCGGTCTGTTTCCCAGGGCACGGCACAAGGAGGTGGTCTGTTGCCCACGGCAAAAGGAGGTGGTCTGTTGCCCACGACATGGCACAAGGAGACTGTCTGTTGCCTACGGCATGGCACGAGGAGGCAGTCTGTTGCAAATGGCATATGGAGGCTTTACGTTGCCCACAGCACAAGAAGGCTGTCCGTTGCCCACGGCACAAGGAGGGGGTCCATTGTACACAGCACAAGGAGGCTGTCCGTTGCCCATGGCACAAGGAGGAGGTCCATTGTCCACAGCACAAGGAGGCTGTCCGTTGCCCACAGCACAAGGAGGCTGTCCGTTGCCCACAACACAAGGAGGCTGTCCATTGCCCACCGCACAAGGAGGCCATCCGGTGCCCATGGCATGGCACAAGGAGGTGGTCCGGTGTGCACGGCACAAGGAGGCTGTCCGTTGCCCATGGCACAAGGAGGCGGTCTGTTACCCACGGCACGAGGAGGTGGTCCGTTACACATGGCAAGAGGAGGTGGTCCGTTACCCATGGCTAAGCACAAGGAGGCGGTCTGTTACTCATGGCACAAGAAGGCAGTACATTACCCACAGCACAAGGAGGCGGTCAGTTGCCCACGGCACAGCACATGGAACTGGTCTATTGCCCACAGCACAAGGAGGCAGTCCGTTGCCCATGGCATGGCACGAGGAGGTGGTCCGGTGCCCACGACACAAGGAGGCAGTCTGTTGCCCACGGCACAAGATGGCAATCCATTACCCACGGCACAGGGAGGTGGCCCGGTACCCACGGCACAAGGAGGTGGTCCATTGCCCACGGCACAAGGAGGCAGTCCATAATCTACGGCACAAGGAGGTGGTCCATTACCCACGGTACAAGGAGGCAGTCTTCCACATGGCACAAGGAGGTGGCCCGTTGCCCATCGCACAAGGAGGTGGTCCGTTGCCCATGGCATGGCACAAGGAGGCGGTCCAGTGCCCACGGCACAAGGAGGCAGTCCGTTGCCAAAGGCACAAGGAGGCAATCCATTACCCACAGCACAAGGAGGCGGCCCATTACCCATGGCACAAGGAGGTGGTCCGTTGCCCACGGCACAAGGAGGCGGTCCGCTATTGACGGCACAAGGAGGGGGTCCGTCACCCATGGCACAAGGAGGCGGTCCGTTACCCACAGCACAGCACAAGGAGGTGGTCTGTTACTGTCAAGGGTGGTGCTCCTCCTTCACCGACTTGCACAGGAACAGAAGCTGCTCTCTTCCCAACTCCCCTTCAAGCGCTCTCCGGAGATGATATTAAATCTTATCTCCAAAAAACTCCCAAGGGGGAAGGGGGATTGGAGAAAATAATAAACAAGAAGAGACAGTCCAGGAATTCTAGCTTCCAATTTCTTCCTCTAATTCTGGCTCTGCTTCCTGCAACTGATGTCGAGGATTATCTATGGAAACTAAACACACACAATTTATTAATTACAACCCTACCTCAGTTCTGCTCTGCTCTACTACTCTTATTAAGCTTGATGTCACTACCTACCTAATTTGCCTGAACACTGAGCCTCTCTTCTTTCTTTTGCCTGCATTTTATTCTCTGGTCTCTGGTTTATTCCTTGGTCTTTCCTAGGTTGCATTCTGGCTGAATGCTCTGTAAGGGTTAAGCACAAATATGCTTTTAATATTACCTTTACCTCTACCTATTTATGTACTTTAACTTAGTCTCATGAATATAACCTACCTGAACCTTCCTGAGCGCTACCTTGAATTTAATGACTCTTTTCTGTAACCTTATATAACAGTACTGTGGTTAACTGTCTTCTCTGTTATCTCTTTTTCTTTATCTCTTCATAGGTTTTCTCAGTGTCCTTTAATTAAGGTAAGTATATCTGTATATTCACCCAGTTCGATAATATTCTCTATAACATACTCTGTCTTTTCACATTGTGTTAATTTTCATTGCCATTCTCTAATTACGCTTTTCTTTTATCACTTAGCTGAATACGACGAAGTTCTGGTCAGCGCGTCTTCTGTACTTCCTGCTGAAAACGGAGAGACGATGAAGCCTCAAGGATTAGTCAGACTGACTGGAATCCGGTAAGAAGCCTCCAAATTACGATGTCCTTAATACGCTGCTCTACTCTGTAGGCGCTGGGTCTGAAAGGCTAAAACTACGAGCTTCAGGGTGACTGAATCTACGGGAGCACGCTACCATTAAACCTTGAGGGAAAATAACTGTAAAGTAACGGAGCCTTTTAGTCAGCTCCGATACCGGAGAAAACCTCAGTGAAGTGCGCAGTTTTCTGGCAGCGCGCGCTCACCAAGGTTCCAAGGGCTTGAGCGACAACAACTAGACCGCAGAGTCGATTGGAGATCGGAGGCCATCTTAGAAGTCCTTTTGTGCCAAAGTTGATTCCAGGATCGACCTTCCAATCGGTCACCTTTTCTTTTAAGTGATTTCTTGCTCAGTGCTGTACAGACACATGTCGCTAAATGATATGGGGGTCTGACAGTACCCCCCAACAAGGGAGATCCTTCCGGTCGTGGTTTCATTGGAAACCTTTGATGAAAAGATGTCACCAATCTAGGAGCATGGACATCTGATTCTAGTTCCCATGAGCGCTCCTCAGGACGGTACCCTTTCCAGTCCACCAGATAGTATATTTTTCCTCTGACTCTCTTTGAATCCAAAATTTCCTTCACTTCAAATTCTAGTCCAGTTTCTAACTGGACGGGTTTGGGTGGTAAATTTCTTCTTAGCTCTGGAGATGTCTTTTTTAGCAATGAGACATGAAATGTCGGATGAATTTTAAGTTTGTTAGGTAATTTTAACCTGTAAGCTACTGGATTGATTCTTTTTTCTATCAGATAAGGTCCAATAAACCTAGGTTGGAACTTTCGATTACCCTTAAGTCTAAGGTATTTGGTGCTTAACCAGACACTATCCCCTACTTCTAAAGGAGGACCTTCTCTTCTCTTTTTATCTGCATAATTTTTGTAGTTCTTTTCTGCCTGTTCCAAATTGTCTGATGCCGTCTGATTGACCTGGTTTAAATGTGTAACTAAGTCTTTGACTGCAGGAACAGAAATCTCAGTTTGCTTTACGGTTGATGTGGGGTGCCTACCATAATTTAGATAGAATGGAGAAAAACCTGTCGACACATTGTTAGCGTTATTATGGGCACGTTATTATGGGCAATATTCGGGCCAGTCACTTTCTTGATTTAATAGGAACAATCTCAAATACTGTTCTAATTCTTGGTTCACTCTTTCAGTTTGCCCATCTGTCTCTGGGTGATAGCTGGTTGAATATCTGGTTTCTATGCCCAATCCTTCTACAAAGGCCTTCCAGAAATGGGACAAGAATTGTGACCCCCGGTCAGAAATTATCACTTTCAGAATTCCATGAATCTTCACTATCTGTGTGCTGAAGTGAATAGCCAACTGTTTAGCAGTGGGGACCCCTTGCAGTGCCAGAAAATGTGCCATCTTTGTGAATGCATCCACAAACACTAGAATTGTGTTGAAACCTTGGCTAGTGGGTAAGTCTACAATCAAATCTAATGTGATGGTGTGCCAAGGGAAGGGAGGGGTAGGCATAGGTTGTAACAATCCCTTCGGTGGTTGTCGTTCAGATTTTCCCTGAGCGCAAATTTCGCAATTTTTGACGTATTTTTCTATATCCTTACTCATCTGTGGCCACCAGTAGTTTCTTCTTACCAGGTCTTCGGTCTTTAGTTCACCGTTATGTCCTGCCAGAGGACTGTCATGGCATTCTTGCATTGCTTGTTCTCGTAGTTCCTTGGTTGGAAGGTACAAGGCTCCTTTATGGAGTGGTAACTGATTTACAATCTCTCTTCCAGACTCCTCTTTAGCCCACTCCAGCATTTCTTCTGAACTTAGGGCTTGAGTTACTAGTGTTCTCATGTCATTGCCCGTAGTTGCACTTATTATTCTTGATTCTGGGATTATCTTTTGAGATTCCATTAACCCCTTTTGATTTCCTGTGTCCAATCGGGACAAGGCATCTGCCTTTCCATTTTGAGCTCCAGGTCTGTACGTGATCACGAAATCATAGTATGCAAAGTACAACGACCATCTGAGTTGTCGTGGAGTCAAGGTCCTTGCTGACTTTAAAAACTTCAGATTTCGATGGTCGGTGAAAACGGTGACGGTATGCCTGGCTCCCATGAGGTAGTGACGCCACTCCTTGAAGTCATCCTTGATGGCCAACAACTCTTTCTCAGTTATAGTGTAATTCACTTCGGCACTGGTTAACTTTCTTGAGCGATAGGCGACTGGATGGAGTTGCCCCATTTCCTTATGCCTCTGAGATAGTACTCCTCCTATGGCTTGATCCGAAGCATCCGTTTCTACATAAAATGGTTCTGAAGGATCCGCATGTAGCAGGATAGGAGCAGTCATGAAATCTTTTTCAAAGCCTTAAAGGCTTCTTCAGCTTCCTCGGACCATTGGAAATGAATTCCTTTCTTCAACAACCGTGTAAGAGGAAGTATCTTCTGTGAAAATTTGCAGATGAACCTTCTATAAAAGTTCGCAAAGCTTTGAACTTCTTTTACGCTTGAAGGAGACTTCCAGCTGACCACCGCTTGGATTTTTCGCTCATCCATGTCTATTCCCATCGGGGAGAGGACGAACCCCAAAAATTCCACTCGAGACACGTTGAAAGCGCATTTTTCCAGTTTTACAAACAACTGATTTTCCCTGAGTTTTTGCAGGACCCTCCGCACCTGGTCTTGATGATCACTCTTGTTAGCTGAATAAATCAGAATATCATCAATGTATACGATTACACACTGATCGAGGAACTCACTGAGGACATCGTTTATAAATTGTTGGAAAGCGGCTGGGGCATTGCACAGCCCATACGGCATCACCTGATACTCAAACAGGCCGAATCTGGTTCTAAAAGCCGTCTTCCACTCGTCGCCTTCTCTGACTCTGATTAGATGGTATGCTCCCCGTAAATCAAGTTTGGTATATATCTGTGCTCCTTTGACCTGGTCTAATAGGACAGAAATGAGGGGCAGTGGATATCGATTCTTTTTTGTGATTCTGTTGATTGCACGATAATCGATACAAGTTCTCAGATCCCCTTCCTTCTTAGGCACGAAAAACAGAGGTGATGATACCGGTGACTGGGAAGGGCGGATAAACCTGTTTGCCAAATACTTGTCCAAATATTCCTTCAGGTGTTGATGTTCCTTTTCCGTCAATGCGTAGACTCGACTTCAGGGCAGGTTGGACCCGGGCTCCAGTTCTATTTTGCAGTCATAAACACGATGAGGTGGTAATTGTTCCGCTTCTTTTTCGTCAAACACGTCTTCAAAATCTTGATATTCTGTAGGTATTTCTTTTGAGTTAATGATACACACAGATACCCCTGTGGTACACAATGAATTTGCAGGATTAGCTCTTTTGGAACCACCTATTCCATCAAAACAATTTCTATGGCAATAGTCAGAGTCCATTACGATAGTCCGGGCGCTCCAATCGATTGTAGGGTTATGCTCAGTGAGCCATGGTAATCCCAAGATGAGTTGAAACTGAGGTGCGTCTATCAAGTTGAATTGAATCACCTCCCTATGTCCTTCCAATGAAATCATTTCCACTTGCTCTGTATGGCTTACAATAGGCCCAGATGAGAGATTTGTCCCATCTACGGCTCGCACCGGTTCGCTCTTGGACTTTGGTATAGCTCTCAATTCTACCTTGGCGGCGAACTTCAGATCGCAAAAGTTCCCGGTGGCTCCCGAATCTATCCTCACCGAAACTTCAGTTAATGTTACGTGTCGAAATTTTATCGTCATAGACAGTATCATGTGCGGTGATGATGCCTGCAAGATATTTGCCACTTGATGTTCTTGTGGAGTTGTTGCCAGATTAGCATCCACCAGTCCAACTCCCCCTACTGGTGGTGCTGCATGTTTTCCTTTGGCTTAAAAGGGGTTTGGGGTTTCTTCGGACAACCCCTCACGAAATGGCCACTTGACCCACAGTACAAACATAGATTGTTGGCCCTCCTTTTGTCCTTCTCCTCCTTGGTCAGTGGACCTCGTATTGTTCCTATTTGCATTGGTTCCGTGCCTGATTGACCTTCAGTAGCTCTATTGTTCTCTGTTCTGGTCTATCAAATTGTGGAACGGTTGGTCTGAACTCACGTCTTCGTTCTCCTCTCCTTTCACCTTGACGGAAATCAATCTCTAGGACTAGGTCCACTAACGCCGAAATCTCCGTAGGACGGTTTGGAATCTGGGCTAGAACATCCTTCAGCTCGTCCTTTAGACCTCGGTAAAAAACTGCTGCCCTTTTGCTTTCCAGCCAATTGGTCTCCACCACCAGTTTATTAAATTGTGCCAAATAGGCTACCAGGTCTCGGTTTCCCTGGCGTAACTCAAGTAACTCGTTGTCAACTGCCTGTGAGATTCTTCGTCGATCGAATATTCGGAGGAATTCTTTCTTAAACTCTTCATAATCATGTAATATTGCATCATCCCGAGCTACCAGTGGCATTGACCACGAAGCTGCGTCACCACTTAAATACGACAAGATGAATGCAACCCTTGATTGCGCGTCATGAAAAATTGAAGGACGACACATGAAATGTAATGAGCATTGGGTGAGGAAAACCTGTGCCTTTTGTGGATCCCCACTAAAGCGTTCTGGAGCGGCTAACGGTATAACTGGGGACAACGAGTGTACCACTTGTGTAGTTAATCTATTTGACTCTTGGGTGGATGAACCTAAGGTTTCCTTTCCAGAACTAACTTGTTTCTCCACTCGTGAAGCTAACTCTGCCGTTTCTTTTCTAGAGCTTATTATTTCCTGTCTCAAATTTTGGTTTTCTTCTCTAACGGCAACGAACTCTTTTTGAATTGCGTCTAGGACCGCACCTAACGTTTGCAAATTAATTCCCTCGGCCATTTTCTGTTCGGGTGCAAGTTTTAAACACGTGGGCACTTCACTCTGTCAAGGGTGGTGCTCCTCCTTCACCGACTTGCACAGGAACAGAAGCTGCTCTCTTCCCAACTCCCCTTCAAGCGCTCTCCGGAGATGATATTAAATCTTATCTCCAAAAAACTCCCAAGGGGGATTGGAGAAAATAATAAACAAGAAGAGACAGTCCAGGAATTCTAGCTTCCAATTTCTTCCTCTAATTCTGGCTCTGCTTCCAGCAACTGATGTCGAGGATTATCTATGGAAACTAAACACACACAATTTATTAATTACAACCCTACCTTAGTTCTGCTCTGCTCTACTTCTCTTATTAAGCTTGATGTCACTACCTACCTAATTTGCCTGAACACTGAGCCTCACTTCTTTCTTTTGCCTGTATTTTATTCTCTGGTCTCTGGTTTATTCCTTGGTCTTTCCTAGGTTACATTCTGGCTGAATGCTCTGTAAGGGTTAAGCACAAATATGCTTTTAATATTACCTTTACGTCCTCTACCTATTTATGTACTTTAACTTAGTCTCATGAATATAACCTACCTGAACCTTCCTGAGCACTACCTTGAATTTAATGACTCTTTTCTGTAACCTTATATAACAGTACTGTGGTTAACTGTCTTCTCTGTTATCTCTTTTTTCTTTATCTCTTCATAGGTTTTCTCAGTGTCCTTTAATTAAGGTAAGTATAACTGTATATTCACCCAGTTCGATAATATTCTCTATAACATACTCTGTCTTTTCACATTGTGTTAATTTTCATTGCCATTCTCTAATTACGCTTTTCTTTTATCACTTAGCTGAATACGACGAAGTTCTGGTCAGCGCGTCTTCTGTACTTCCTTCTGAAAATGGAGAGACGATGAAGCCTCAAGGATTAGTCAGACTGACTGGAATCCGGTAAGAAGCCTCCAAATTACGATGTCCTTAATACGCTGCTCTACTCTGTAGGCGCCGGGTCTGAAAGGCTAAAACTACGGGCTTCAGGGTGACTGAATCTACGGGAGCGCGCTACCATTAAACCTTGAGGAAAATAACTGTAAAGTAACGGAGCCTTTTTAGTCAGCTCCGATACCGGGGAAAACCTCAGTGAAGTGCGCAGTTTTCTGGCAGCGCGCGCTCACCAAGGTTCCAAGGGCTTGAGCGACTACAACTAGACCGCAGAGTCGATTGGAGATCGGCGGCCATCTTAGAAGTCCTTTTGTGCCAAAGTTGATTCCAGGATCGACCTTCCAATCGGTCACCTTTTCTTTTAAGTGATTTCTTGCTCAGTGCTGTACAGACACATGTCGCTAAATGATATGGGGTCTGACAGTTACCCATGGCACGGCACAAGTAGGTGGTCCGTTACGCACGGCACAAGGAGGCGGTCTGTTACCCACGGCACAAGGTGGCGGTCCATTACAAACAGCACGGCATGAGGAGGTGGTCCGGTGCCTACGGCACGGCACAAGGAGGCGGTCCTTTGCCCACGGCAGGAGGCGGTCCATTGCCCACGGCAAAAGGAGGTGGTCCGTTACCAATGGCACAAGGAGGCGGTCGTTACCCATCGCACAGCACAAAGAGAAGGTCCGTTACCCACGGCACAAGGAGGTGGTCCGTTACCCACAGCACAGCACAAGGAGGTGGTCTGTTACCCATGGCACGGCACAAGTAGGTGGTCCGTTACGCACAGCACAAGGAGGTGGTCTGTTACCCACGGCACAAGGTGGTGGTCCATTACAAACAGCACGGCATGAGGAGGTGGTCCGGTGCCTACGGCACAAGGAGGCGGTCCATTGTGCACAGCATAAGGAGGCAATCCATTACCCACGGCACAAGGAGGTTGCCCGCTACCCACGGCACAAGGAGGCAATCCGTTACACACGGCACAAAGAGGCAGCCTGTTGCCCACAGCACAAGGAGGCGGCCCGCTGCCCACAGCAGAAGAAGGCGGCCCGCTGCCCACAGCAGAAGAAGGCAGCCCATTGCCCATGGCACAAGGAGGCAGCCCTTTGCCCACGGCACAAGGAGGTTGTCCATTCCTGATGGCACAGCGCAAGGACACAGCCCGTTGCTGATGGCAAGGCACAAGGAGGTGGCCAATTGCTCACGGCACAGCACAAGGAGACAGTCTGTTGCCCATGGCAGGGCACAAGAAGGTGGTCCATTGCCCATGGCACAAGGAGGCGGTGCGTTGCCCACAGCACAAGGAGGCAGTCTGTTGCCCATGGCACAAGGAGGCGGTCCATTGCCCACGGCACAAGGAGGCGGTCCGTTGCCCACAGCACAAGGAGGCGGTCTGTTGCCCAGGCATGGCACAAGGAGGCGGTCCGTTGCCCACGGCAGTAGGAGGCAGTCCGTTGCCCATGGCACAAGGAGGCTGTCTGTTACCCACTGCACAAGGAGGTGGTCTGGTGCCCACGGCACAAGGAGGCGGTCCGGTGCCTACGGCACAAGGAGGTGGCCTGTTTCCGGAGGCACAAGGAGGTGACCCGTTGCCCACAGTACAAGGAGACGACCCGTTGCCTACAGCACAAGGACGTGGCTCGTTGCCAATGGCACAGCACAAGGAGGTGGCCTGATGCCTACGGCATGGCACGTGGAGGCAGCCTGTTGCCGACGGCATGACACAAGGAGGTGGCCCATTGCGCATGGCACAAGGAGGCGGTCCATTACCCACGGCACAAGGAGGCGGTCTGTTACCCACGGCACAGCACAAGGAGGCGGTCCGTTACCCACTGCACGGCACAAGGAGGCCGCCCTTTGCCCACAGAACAGCACTAGGAGGTGGTCCGTTGCCCACGACACTGCACAAGGAGACGGTCCGTTACCCACGGCACAAGGAGGCGGTCCGTTACCCACAGCACAAGGAGGCGATCCGTTATCCACAGCACAAGGATGCAGTCCATTACCCACTGCAAAAGGAGGCGGTCCATTTTCCACGGCAAGGCACAAGGAGGCGGTCCGTTGCCCACGGCACAAGGAGGCAGTCCATTGCCCACGGCACAAGGAGGCGGTCAGTTTGCCCAGGGCACAAGGTGGCAGTATGTTGCCCACGGCATGGCTCAAGGAGGTGTTCCGTTGCCCACAGCATGGCAGAAGGAGGCGGTCTGTTGCCTATGGCACGGCACAAGGAGGCGATCTGTTGCCCACGGCATGGCACAAGGAGGCAATCTGTTTCCCACGGCACAAGAGGGCGGTCCGCTGCCCACGGCACAAGGAGGTAGCCCATATCCCCCGGCAAGAGGAGGTGGCCCGTTGCCCACGGCACAAGGAGGCGGCCCGTTGCCCACGGCACAAGGAGGCTGTCTGTTGCCCAAGGTACAAGGAGGCTGTCTGTTGCCCATGGCACAAGGAGGTGGTTTATTGCCCATGGCACAAGGAGGTGGTCTGGCACGCACGGCACAAGGAGGTGGTCCAGTGCTCACGGTATGGCATAAGGAGGCGGTGCGGTGCGCAAGGCACAAGGAGGCCATCCGCTACCCACAGCATGAGGAGGCAGTCTGATTCCCACGGCATGGAAGTGGTCTGCTACCCCGGCAGGAGAAAGCGGTCCGTTACCCACGGCACAAGGAGGTGGTCCATTACCCATGGCTCAAGGAGGCAGTCCATTGCCCACAGGACTAGGAGGCGGTCCGTTACCCACGGCACTAGGAGGCGGTCCATTACTCATGGCACAGTACAAGGAGGCGGTCTGTTACCCATGGCACAGTACAAGGAGGTGGTCCGTTACACATGGCACGTCACAATGAGACGGTCCGTTACCCATGGCATGGCACAAGGAGTAGTTCCGTTACCCACAGCACGAAACAAGAAGGTGGTCCGTTAAACCATGGCATGGCACAAGGAGGTGGTCCGTTGCCTACGGCACAGCACATGGAGGTGGTCCATTGCCCACGGCAAAAGGAGGCAGTCAGTTGCCCACGGCACGGCACAAGGAGGCGGTCCGGAGCCCATGGCACAAGGAGGCGGTCCGTTGCCCACGGCACAAGGAGGTGGTCCATTACCCACGGCACAAATAGGTGGTCTGTTACCCACAGCACAACGAGACAGTCCGTTACCCACGGCACAAGGAGGCGGTCCGTTACCCACGGCACAAGGAGGCGGTCCATTACTCACGGAACAAGGAAGACGTCCGTTACCCACAGCACAAGGAGGCGGTCCGTTACCCACGGCACGGCACAAAGAGGCAGTCTGTTATCCACGGCGTGGCATAAAGAGGTGGTTCGTTATCCACGGCACAAGGAGGCAGTCCATTACCCATGGCACAGCACAACGAGGTGGTCTATTACAACGTCACAAGGAGACAGTCCGTTATGCACGGCACAAGGAGGCCGTCCATTACCCACGGCATGCCACAAGGAGGTGATCCGTTACCAACGGCACAAGGAGGCAGTCTGTTACCTACAGCACAAGGAGGCGGTCCGTTACACACAGCATAAGGAGGAGGTCTGTTGCCCATGGCACAAGGAGGTGGTCCGTTGCCCTCGGCACAAGGAGGTGGTCTGTTACCCATGGCACAAGGAGGCGGTCTGTTACCCCAGGCACTAGGAGGCGGTCCGTTGCCCACGGCACAAGGAGGCGGTCCGTTGTCCATGGCACAGCACACGGAGGTGGTCCGTTGCCCACTAGAATGGTACAAGGAGGCGGTCCGTTGCCCATGGCATGGCACAAGGAGGTGGTCCGGGGCCCACGGCAGAAGGAGGCGGTCTGTTGCCCAAGGTACAAGGAGGCAATCCATTACCCACAGCACAAGAAGGCGGCCCGTTACCCACGGCACAAGGAGGCGGTCCATTATCCACAGCACAAGGAGGCGGTCCGTCACCCACGGCACAAGGATGCAGTCTGTTACCCAAGGCATGGCACAACAAGGTGGTCCTTTGCCCACGGCATGAGGCGGTCCGTTGCCCATGGCACAAGGAGGTGGTCCGTTACCCATGGCACAAGGAGGCAGTCGTTACCCATGACACGGCACAAAAGGCGGTCCGTTACCCACGGCACAAGGAGGCGGTCCATTACCCACGGCACAAGGAGGCGGTCCGTTACCCACGGCACAAGGAGGTGGTCTGTTACCCACGGCACGGCACAAGGAGGTGGTCCGTTATGCACGGCACAAGGAGGTGGTCCGTTACCCACGGCACAAGGTGGCGGTCCATTGCAAATGGCACGGCACAAGGAGGTGGTCCATTGCCTACGGCATGGCACAAGGAAGCAGTCTGTTGCCCACGGCCCAAGGAGGCAATCCATTACCCACGGCACAAGGAGGCGACCCGCTACCCACGGCACAAGGAGGCAACCCGTTGCCCACAGCACAAGGAGGCGGCCCATTGCCCACAGCAGAAGAAGGCAGCCCTTTGCCCACGGCACAATGAGGCGGCCCATTGCTGATGGCACAGCACAAGGAGGCAGCCTGTTGCCGATGGCACGGCGCAAGGAGGCGGCCCGTTTCCAACAGCACAAGGAGGCGGCCCGTTGCCCATGGAACAAGGAGATGACCCATTGCCCAGGGCACAAGGGGGTGGCTCATTGCCCACGGCACAAGGAGGCACCTGTTGCCCACGGCACAGCACATGGAACTGGTCCATTGCCCACAGCACAAGGAGGCAGTCCGTTGCCCATGGCATGGCACGAGGAGGTGGTCCGGTGCCCACGACACAAGGAGGCAGTCTGTTGCCCACGGCACAAGATGGCAATCCATTACCCACGGCACAGGGAGGTGGCCCGGTACCCACGGCACAAGGAGGTGGTCCATTGCCCACGGCACAAGGAGGCAGTCCATAATCTACGGCACAAGGAGGTGGTCCATTACCCACGGTACAAGGAGGCAGTCTTCCACATGGCACAAGGAGGTGGTCCGTTGCCCATGGCACAAGGAGGTGGTCCGTTGCCCATGGCATGGCACAAGGAGGCGGTCCAGTGCCCACGGCACAAGGAGGCAGTCCGTTGCCAAAGGCACAAGGAGGCAATCCATTACCCACAGCACAAGGAGGCGGCCCATTACCCATGGCACAAGGAGGTGGTCCGTTGCCCACGGCACAAGGAGGCGGTCCGTTATTGACGGCACAAGGAGGGGTCCATCACCCATGGCACAAGGAGGCGGTCCGTTACCCACAGCACAGCACAAGGAGGTGGTCTGTTACTGTCAAGGGTGGTGCTCCTCCTTCACCGACTTGCACAGGAACAGAAGCTGCTCTCTTCCCAACTCCCCTTCAAGCGCTCTCCGGAGATGATATTAAATCTTATCTCCAAAAAACTCCCAAGGGGGAAGGGGGATTGGAGAAAATAATAAACAAGAAGAGACAGTCCAGGAATTCTAGCTTCCAATTTCTTCCTCTAATTCTGGCTCTGCTTCCTGCAACTGATGTCGAGGATTATCTATGGAAACTAAACACACACAATTTATTAATTACAACCCTACCTCAGTTCTGCTCTGCTCTACTACTCTTATTAAGCTTGATGTCACTACCTACCTAATTTGCCTGAACACTGAGCCTCTCTTCTTTCTTTTGCCTGCATTTTATTCTCTGGTCTCTGGTTTATTCCTTGGTCTTTCCTAGGTTGCATTCTGGCTGAATGCTCTGTAAGGGTTAAGCACAAATATGCTTTTAATATTACCTTTACCTCTACCTATTTATGTACTTTAACTTAGTCTCATGAATATAACCTACCTGAACCTTCCTGAGCGCTACCTTGAATTTAATGACTCTTTTCTGTAACCTTATATAACAGTACTGTGGTTAACTGTCTTCTCTGTTATCTCTTTTTCTTTATCTCTTCATAGGTTTTCTCAGTGTCCTTTAATTAAGGTAAGTATAACTGTATATTCACCCAGTTCGATAATATTCTCTATAACATACTCTGTCTTTTCACATTGTGTTAATTTTCATTGCCATTCTCTAATTACGCTTTTCTTTTATCACTTAGCTGAATACGACGAAGTTCTGGTCAGCGCGTCTTCTGTACTTCCTGCTGAAAACGGAGAGACGATGAAGCCTCAAGGATTAGTCAGACTGACTGGAATCCGGTAAGAAGCCTCCAAATTACGATGTCCTTAATACGCTGCTCTACTCTGTAGGCGCTGGGTCTGAAAGGCTAAAACTACAGGCTTCAGGGTGACTGAATCTACGGGAGCACGCTACCATTAAACCTTGAGGGAAAATAACTGTAAAGTAACGGAGCCTTTTTAGTCAGCTCCGATACCGGAGAAAACCTCAGTGAAGTGCGCAGTTTTCTGGCAGCGCGCGCTCACCAAGGTTCCAAGGGCTTGAGCGACAACAACTAGACCGCAGAGTTGATTGGAGATCGGAGGCCATCTTAGAAGTCCTTTTGTGCCAAAGTTGATTCCAGGATCGACCTTCCAATCGGTCACCTTTTCTTTTAAGTGATTTCTTGCTCAGTGCTGTACAGACACATGTCGCTAAATGATATGGGGGTCTGACAGTACCCCCCAACAAGGGAGATCCTTCCGGTCGTGGTTTCATTGGAAACCTTTGATGAAAAGATGTCACCAATCTAGGAGCATGGACATCTGATTCTAGTTCCCATGAGCGCTCCTCAGGACGGTACCCTTTCCAGTCCACCAGATAGTATATTTTTCCTCTGACTCTCTTTGAATCCAAAATTTCCTTCACTTCAAATTCTAGTCCAGTTTCTAACTGGACGGGTTTGGGTGGTAAATTTCTTCTTAGCTCTGGAGATGTCTTTTTAGCAATGAGACATGAAATGTCGGATGAATTTTAAGTTTGTTAGGTAATTTTAACCTGTAAGCTACTGGATTGATTCTTTTTTCTATCAGATAAGGTCCAATAAACCTAGGTTGGAACTTTCGATTACCCTTAAGTCTAAGGTATTTGGTGCTTAACCAGACACTATCCCCTACTTCTAAAGGAGGACCTTCTCTTCTCTTTTTATCTGCATAATTTTTGTAGTTCTTTTCTGCCTGTTCCAAATTGTCTGATGCCGTCTGATTGACCTGGTTTAAATGTGTAACTAAGTCTTTGACTGCAGGAACAGAAATCTCAGTTTGCTTTACGGTTGATGTGGGGTGCCTACCATAATTTAGATAGAATGGAGAAAAACCTGTCGACACATTGTTAGCGTTATTATGGGCACGTTATTATGGGCAATATTCGGGCCAGTCACTTTCTTGATTTAATAGGAACAATCTCAAATACTGTTCTAATTCTTGGTTCACTCTTTCAGTTTGCCCATCGGTCTCTGGGTGATAGCTGGTTGAATATCTGGTTTCTATGCCCAATCCTTCTACAAAGGCCTTCCAGAAATGGGACAAGAATTGTGACCCCCGGTCAGAAATTATCACTTTCAGAATTCCATGAATCTTCACTATCTGTGTGCTGAAGTGAATAGCCAACTGTTTAGCAGTGGGGACCCCTTGCAGTGCCAGAAAATGTGCCATCTTTGTGAATGCATCCACAAACACTAGAATTGTGTTGAAACCTTGACTAGTGGGTAAGTCTACAATCAAATCTAATGTGATGGTGTGCCAAGGGAAGGGAGGGGTAGGCATAGGTTGTAACAATCCCTTCGGTGGTTGTCGTTCAGATTTTCCCTGAGCGCAAATTTCGCAATTTTTGACGTATTTTTCTATATCCTTACTCATCTGTGGCCACCAGTAGTTTCTTCTTACCAGGTCTTCGGTCTTTAGTTCACCGTTATGTCCTGCCAGAGGACTGTCATGGCATTCTTGCATTGCTTGTTCTCGTAGTTCCTTGGTTGGAAGGTACAAGGCTCCTTTATGGAGTGGTAACTGATTTACAATCTCTCTTCCAGACTCCTCTTTAGCCCACTCCAGCATTTCTTCTGAACTTAAGGCTTGAGTTACTAGTGTTCTCATGTCATTGCCCGTAGTTGCACTTATTATTCTTGATTCTGGGATTATCTTTTGAGATTCCATTAACCCCTTTTGATTTCCTGTGTCCAATCGGGACAAGGCATCTGCCTTTCCATTTTGAGCTCCAGGTCTGTACGTGATCACGAAATCATAGTCTGCAAAGTACAACGACCATCTGAGTTGTCGTGGAGTCAAGGTCCTTGCTGACTTTAAAAACTTCAGATTTCGATGGTCGGTGAAAACGGTGACGGTATGCCTGGCTCCCATGAGGTAGTGACGCCACTCCTTGAAGTCATCCTTGATGGCCAACAACTCTTTCTCAGTTATAGTGTAATTCACTTCGGCACTGGTTAACTTTCTTGAGCGATAGGCGACTGGATGGAGTTGCCCCATTTCCTTATGCCTCTGAGATAGTACTCCTCCTATGGCTTGATCCGAAGCATCCGTTTCTACATAAAATGGTTCTGAAGGATCCGCATGTAGCAGGATAGGAGCAGTCATGAAATCTTTTTTCAAAGCCTTAAAGGCTTCTTCAGCTTCCTCGGACCATTGGAAATGAATTCCTTTCTTCAACAACCGTGTAAGAGGAAGTATCTTCTGTGAAAATTCGCAGATGAACCTTCTATAAAAGTTCGCAAAGCTTTGAACTTCTTTTATGCTTGAAGGAGACTTCCAGCTGACCACCGCTTGGATTTTTCGCTCATCCATGTCTATTCCCATCGGGGAGAGGACGAACCCCAAAAATTCCACTCGAGACACGTTGAAAGCGCATTTTTCCAGTTTTACAAACAACTGATTTTCCCTGAGTTTTTGCAGGACCCTCCGCACCTGGTCTTGATGATCACTCTTGTTAGCTGAATAAATCAGAATATCGTCAATGTATACGATTACACACTGATCGAGGAACTCACTGAGGACATCGTTTATAAATTGTTGGAAAGCGGCTGGGGCATTGCACAGCCCAGACGGCATCACCTGATACTCAAACAGGCCGAATCTGGTTCTAAAAGCCGTCTTCCACTCGTCGCCTTCTCTGACTCTGATTAGATGGTATGCTCCCCGTAAATCAAGTTTGGTATATATCTGTGCTCCTTTGACCTGGTCTAATAGGACAGAAATGAGGGGCAGTGGATATCGATTCTTTTTTGTGATTATGTTGATTGCACGATAATCGATACAAGTTCTCAGATCCCCTTCCTTCTTAGGCACGAAAAACAGAGGTGATGATACCGGTGACTGGGAAGGGCGGATAAACCCGTTTGCCAAATACTTGTCCAAATATTCCTTCAGGTGTTGATGTTCCTTTTCCGTCAATGCGTAGACTCGACTTCAGGGCAGGTTGGACCCGGGCTCCAGTTCTATTTTGCAGTCATAAACACGATGAGGTGGTAATTGTTCCGCTTCTTTTTCGTCAAACACGTCTTCAAAATCTTGATATTCTGTAGGTATTTCTTTTGAGTTAATGATACACACAGATACCCCTGTGGTACACAATGAATTTGCAGGATTAGCTCTTTTGGAACCACCTATTCCATCAAAACAATTTCTATGGCAATAGTCAGAGTCCATTACGATAGTCCGGGCGCTCCAATCGATTGTAGGGTTATGCTCAGTGAGCCATGGTAATCCCAAGATGAGTTGAAACTGAGGTGCGTCTATCAAGTTGAATTGAATCACCTCCCTATGTCCTTCCAATGAAATCATTTCCACTTGCTCTGTATGGCTTACAATAGGCCCAGATGAGAGATTTGTCCCATCTACGGCTCGCACCGGTTCGCTCTTGGACTTTGGTATAGCTCTCAATTCTACCTTGGCGGCGAACTTCAGATCGCAAAAGTTCCCGGTGGCTCCCGAATCTATCCTCACCGAAACTTCAGTTAATGTTACGTGTCGAAATTTTATCGTCATAGACAGTATCATGTGCGGTGATGATGCCTGCAAGATATTTGCCACTTGATGTTCTTGTGGAGTTGTTGCCAGATTAGCATCCACCAGTCCAACTCCCCTACTGGTGGTGCTGCATGTTTTCCTTTGGCTTAAAAGGGGTTTGGGGTTTCTTCGGACAACCCCTCACGAAATGGCCACTTGACCCACAGTACAAACATAGATTGTTGGCCCTCCTTTTGTCCTTCTCCTCCTTGGTCAGTGGACCTCGTATTGTTCCTATTTGCATTGGTTCCGTGCCTGATTGACCTTCAGTAGCTCTATTGTTCTCTGTTCTGGTCTATCAAATTGTGGAACGGTTGGTCAGAACTCACGTCTTCGTTCTCCTCTCCTTTCACCTTGACGGAAATCAATCTCTAGGACTAGGTCCACTAACGCCGAAATCTCCGTAGGACGGTTTGGAATCTGGGCTAGAACATCCTTCAGCTCGTCCTTTAGACCTCGGTAAAAAACTGCTGCCCTTTTGCTTTCCAGCCAATTGGTCTCCACCACCAGTTTATTAAATTGTGCCAAATAGGCTACCAGGTCTCGGTTTCCCTGGCGTAACTCAAGTAACTCGTTGTCAACTGCCTGTGAGATTCTTCGTCGATCGAATATTCGGAGGAATTCTTTCTTAAACTCTTCATAATCATGTAATATTGCATCATCCCGAGCTACCAGTGGCATTGACCACGAAGCTGCGTCACCACTTAAATACGACAAGATGAATGCGACCCTTGATTGCGCGTCATGAAAAATTGAAGGACGACACATGAAATGTAATGAGCATTGGGTGAGGAAAACCTGTGCCTTTTGTGGATCCCCACTAAAGCGTTCTGGAGCGGCTAACGGTATAACTGGGGACAACGAGTGTACCACTTGTGTAGTTAATCTATTTGACTCTTGGGTGGATGAACCTAAGGTTTCCTTTCCAGAACTAACTTGTTTCTCCACTCGTGAAGCTAACTCTGCCGTTTCTTTTCTAGAGCTTATTATTTCCTGTCTCAAATTTTGGTTTTCTTCTCTAACGGCAACTAACTCTTTTTGAATTGCGTCTAGGACCGCACCTAACGTTTGCAAATTAATTCCCTCGGCCATTTTCTGTTCGGGTGCAAGTTTTAAACACGTGGGCACTTCACTCTGTCAAGGGTGGTGCTCCTCCTTCACCGACTTGCACAGGAACAGAAGCTGCTCTCTTCCCAACTCCCCTTCAAGCGCTCTCCGGAGATGATATTAAATCTTATCTCCAAAAAACTCCCAAGGGGATTGGAGAAAATAATAAACAAGAAGAGACAGTCCAGGAATTCTAGCTTCCAATTTCTTCCTCTAATTCTGGCTCTGCTTCCAGCAACTGATGTCGAGGATTATCTATGGAAACTAAACACACACAATTTATTAATTACAACCCTACCTTAGTTCTGCTCTGCTCTACTTCTCTTATTAAGCTTGATGTCACTACCTACCTAATTTGCCTGAACACTGAGCCTCACTTCTTTCTTTTGCCTGTATTTTATTCTCTGGTCTCTGGTTTATTCCTTGGTCTTTCCTAGGTTACATTCTGGCTGAATGCTCTGTAAGGGTTAAGCACAAATATGCTTTTAATATTACCTTTACGTCCTCTACCTATTTATGTACTTTAACTTAGTCTCATGAATATAACCTACCTGAACCTTCCTGAGCACTACCTTGAATTTAATGACTCTTTTCTGTAACCTTATATAACAGTACTGTGGTTAACTGTCTTCTCTGTTATCTCTTTTTTCTTTATCTCTTCATAGGTTTTCTCAGTGTCCTTTAATTAAGGTAAGTATAACTGTATATTCACCCAGTTCGATAATATTCTCTATAACATACTCTGTCTTTTCACATTGTGTTAATTTTCATTGCCATTCTCTAATTACGCTTTTCTTTTATCACTTAGCTGAATACGACGAAGTTCTGGTCAGCGCGTCTTCTGTACTTCCTTCTGAAAACGGAGAGACGATGAAGCCTCAAGGATTAGTCAGACTGACTGGAATCCGGTAAGAAGCCTCCAAATTACGATGTCCTTAATACGCTGCTCTACTCTGTAGGCGCCGGGTCTGAAAGGCTAAAACTACGGGCTTCAGGGTGACTGAATCTACGGGAGCGCGCTACCATTAAACCTTGAGGGAAAATAACTGTAAAGTAACGGAGCCTTTTTAGTCAGCTCCGATACCGGGGAAAACCTCAGTGAAGTGCGCAGTTTTCTGGCAGCGCGCGCTCACCAAGGTTCCAAGGGCTTGAGCGACTACAACTAGACCGCAGAGTCGATTGGAGATCGGCGGCCATCTTAGAAGTCCTTTTGTGCCAAAGTTGATTCCAGGATCGACCTTCCAATCGGTCACCTTTTCTTTTAAGTGATTTCTTGCTCAGTGCTGTACAGACACATGTCGCTAAATGATATGGGGGTCTGACAGTTACCCATGGCACGGCACAAGTAGGTGGTCCGTTACGCACGGCACTAGGAGGCGGTCTGTTACCCACGGCACAAGGTGGCGGTCCATTACAAACAGCACGGCATGAGGAGGTGGTCCGGTGCCTACGGCACAGCACAAGGAGGCGGTCCTTTGCCCACGGCAGGAGGCGGTCCGTTGCCCACGGCAAAAGGAGGTGGTCCGTTACCAATGGCACAAGGAGGCGGTCGTTACCCATCGCACAGCACAAAGAGAAGGTCCGTTACCCACGGCACAAGGAGGTGGTCCGTTACCCACAGCACAGCACAAGGAGGTGGTCTGTTACCCATGGCACGGCACAAGTAGGTGGTCCGTTACGCACAGCACAAGGAGGTGGTCTGTTACCCACGGCACAAGGTGGTGGTCCATTACAAACAGCACGGCATGAGGAGGTGGTCCGGTGCCTACGGCACAAGGAGGCGGTCCATTGTGCACAGCATAAGGAGGCAATCCATTACCCACGGCACAAGGAGGTTGCCCGCTACCCACGGCACAAGGAGGCAATCCGTTACACACGGCACAAAGAGGCAGCCTGTTGCCCACAGCACAAGGAGGCGGCCCGCTGCCCACAGCAGAAGAAGGCGGCCCGCTGCCCACAGCAGAAGAAGGCAGCCCATTGCCCATGGCACAAGGAGGCAGCCCTTTGCCCACGGCACAAGGAGGTTGTCCATTCCTGATGGCACAGCGCAAGGACGCAGCCCGTTGCTGATGGCGAGGCACAAGGAGGTGGCCAATTGCTCACGGCACAGCACAAGGAGACAGTCTGTTGCCCATGGCAGGGCACAAGAAGGTGGTCCGTTGCCCATGGCACAAGGAGGCGGTGCGTTGCCCACAGCACAAGGAGGCAGTCTGTTGCCCATGGCACAAGGAGGCGGTCCATTGCCCACGGCACAAGGAGGCGGTCCGTTGCCCACAGCACAAGGAGGCGGTCTGTTGCCCAGGCATGGCACAAGGAGGCGGTCCGTTGCCCACGGCAGTAGGAGGCAGTCCGTTGCCCATGGCACAAGGTGGCTGTCTGTTACCCACTGCACAAGGAGGTGGTCTGGTGCCCACGGCACAAGGAGGCGGTCCGGTGCCTACGGCACAAGGAGGTGGCCTGTTTCCGGAGGCACAAGGAGGTGACCCGTTGCCCACAGTACAAGGAGACGACCCGTTGCCTACAGCACAAGGACGTGGCTCGTTGCCCATGGCACAGCACAAGGAGGTGGCCTGATGCCTACGGCATGGCACGTGGAGGCAGCCTGTTGCCGACGGCATGACACAAGGAGGTGGCCCATTGCGCATGGCACAAGGAGGCGGTCCATTACCCACGGCACAAGGAGGCGGTCTGTTACCCACGGCACAGCACAAGGAGGCGGTCCGTTACCCACTGCACGGCACAAGGAGGCCGCCCTTTGCCCACAGAACAGCACTAGGAGGTGGTCCGTTGCCCACGACACTGCACAAGGAGACGGTCCGTTACCCACGGCACAAGGAGGCGGTCCGTTACCCACAGCACAAGGAGGCGATCCGTTATCCACAGCACAAGGATGCAGTCCATTACCCACTGCAAAAGGAGGCGGTCCATTTTCCACGGCAAGGCACAAGGAGGCGGTCCGTTGCCCACGGCACAAGGAGGCAGTCCGTTGCCCACGGCACAAGGAGGCAGTCCATTGCCCACGGCACAAGGAGGCGGTCAGTTTGCCCAGGGCACAAGGTGGCAGTATGTTGCCCACGGCATGGCTCAAGGAGGTGTTCCGTTGCCCACAGCATGGCAGAAGGAGGCGGTCTGTTGTCTATGGCACGGCACAAGGAGGCGATCTGTTGCCCACGGCATGGCACAAGGAGGCAATCTGTTTCCCACGGCACAAGAGGGCGGTCCGCTGCCCACGGCACAAGGAGGTAGCCCATATCCCCCGGCAAGAGGAGGTGGCCCGTTGCCCACGGCACAAGGAGGCGGCCCGTTGCCCACGGCACAAGGAGGCTGTCTGTTGCCCAAGGTACAAGGAGGCTGTCTGTTGCCCATGGCACAAGGAGGTGGTTTATTGCCCATGGCACAAGGAGGTGGTCTGGCACGCACGGCACAAGGAGGTGGTCCAGTGCTCACGGTATGGCATAAGGAGGCGGTGCGGTGCGCAAGGCACAAGGAGGCCATCCGCTACCCACAGCATGAGGAGGCAGTCTGATTCCCACGGCATGGAAGTGGTCTGCTACCCCCGGCAGGAGAAAGCGGTCCGTTACCCACGGCACAAGGAGGTGGTCCATTACCCATGGCTCAAGGAGGCAGTCCATTGCCCACAGGACTAGGAGGCGGTCCGTTATCCACGGCACTAGGAGGCGGTCCATTACTCATGGCACAGTACAAGGAGGCGGTCTGTTACCCATGGCACAGTACAAGGAGGTGGTCCGTTACACATGGCACGTCACAATGAGACGGTCCGTTACCCATGGCATGGCACAAGGAGTAGTTCCGTTACCCACAGCACGAAACAAGAAGGTGGTCCGTTAACCATGGCATGGCACAAGGAGGTGGTCCGTTGCCTACGGCACAGCACATGGAGGTGGTCCATTGCCCACGGCAAAAGGAGGCAGTCAGTTGCCCACGGCACGGCACAAGGAGGCGGTCCGGTGCCCATGGCACAAGGAGGCGGTCCGTTGCCCACGGCACAAGGAGGTGGTCCATTACCCACGGCACAAATAGGTGGTCTGTTACCCACAGCACAACGAGACAGTCCGTTACCCACGGCACAAGGAGGCGGTCCGTTACCCACGGCACAAGGAGGCGGTCCATTACTCACGGAACAAGGAAGACGTCCGTTACCCACAGCACAAGGAGGCGGTCCGTTACCCACGGCACGGCACAAAGAGGCAGTCTGTTATCCACGGCGTGGCATAAAGAGGTGGTTCGTTATCCACGGCACAAGGAGGCAGTCCATTACCCATGGCACAGCACAACGAGGTGGTCTATTACAACGTCACAAGGAGACAGTCCGTTATGCACGGCACAAGGAGGCCGTCCATTACCCACGGCATGCCACAAGGAGGTGATCCGTTACCAACGGCACAAGGAGGCAGTCTGTTACCTACAGCACAAGGAGTCGGTCCGTTACACACAGCATAAGGAGGAGGTCTGTTGCCCATGGCACAAGGAGGTGGTCCGTTGCCCTCGGCACAAGGAGGTGGTCTGTTACCCATGGCACAAGGAGGCGGTCTGTTACCCCAGGCACTAGGAGGCGGTCCGTTGCCCACGGCACAAGGAGGCGGTCCGTTGTCCATGGCACAGCACACGGAGGTGGTCCGTTGCCCACTAGAATGGTACAAGGAGGCGGTCCGTTGCCCATGGCATGGCACAAGGAGGTGGTCCGGGGCCCACGGCAGAAGGAGGCGGTCTGTTGCCCAAGGTACAAGGAGGCAATCCATTACCCACAGCACAAGAAGGCGGCCCGTTACCCACGGCACAAGGAGGCGGTCCATTATCCACAGCACAAGGAGGCGGTCCGTCACCCACGGCACAAGGATGCAGTCTGTTACCCAAGGCATGGCACAACAAGGTGGTCCTTTGCCCACGGCATGAGGCGGTCCGTTGCCCATGGCACAAGGAGGTGGTCCGTTACCCATGGCACAAGGAGGCAGTCGTTACCCATGACACGGCACAAAAAGGCGGTCCGTTACCCACGGCACAAGGAGGCGGTCCATTACCCACGGCACAAGGAGGCGGTCCGTTACCCACGGCACAAGGAGGTGGTCTGTTACCCACGGCACGGCACAAGGAGGTGGTCCGTTATGCACGGCACAAGGAGGTGGTCCGTTACCCACGGCACAAGGTGGCGGTCCATTGCAAATGGCACGGCACAAGGAGGTGGTCCATTGCCTACGGCATGGCACAAGGAAGCAGTCTGTTGCCCACGGCCCAAGGAGGCAATCCATTACCCACGGCACAAGGAGGCGACCCGCTACCCACGGCACAAGGAGGCAACCCGTTGCCCACAGCACAAGGAGGCGGCCCATTGCCCACAGCAGAAGAAGGCAGCCCATTGCCCATGGCACATGGAGGCAGCCCTTTGCCCACGGCACAATGAGGCGGCCCATTGCTGATGGCACAGCACAAGGAGGCAGCCTGTTGCCGATGGCACGGCACAAGGAGGCGGCCCGTTTCCAACAGCACAAGGAGGCGGCCCGTTGCCCATGGAACAAGGAGATGACCCATTGCCCAGGGCACAAGGGGGTGGCTCATTGCCCACGGCACAAGGAGGCACCTGTTGGCCACGGCATGGCACATGGAGGCAGCCTGTTGCCAACGGCACGGCACAAGGAGGTGGCCCGTTGCTCACAGCACAGCACAAGGAGGCGGTCCGTTACCCACGGCACAAGGAGGCGGTCTGTTACCCACTGCACGGCACAAGGAGGCCGCCCTTTGCCCACAGCACGGCACAAGAAGGCGGTCTGTTGCCCATGACACAGCACAAGGAGAAGGTCTGTTTCCCACAGCACAAGGAGGTGGTCCGTTGCCCACGGCACAAGGAGGCGGTCCTTTGTCCACAGCACAAGGAGGCGGTCCATTACCCACGGCAAGGCACAAGGAGGCAGTCCGTTGCCCACGGCACAAGGAAGCAAACCGTTGCCCACGGCATGGCACAAGGAGGCGGTCCGTTGCTCACGGCACATGGTGGCAGTCCTTTGCCCATGGCCCGGCCCAAGGAGGTGTTCTGTTGCTCACAGCGTGGCAGAAGGAGGTGGTCCGTTGCCTATGGCACGGCACAAGGAGGTGGTCCATTGCCCATGGCACGGCACAAGGAGGCAATCTGTTGCCCACGGCTCAAAGAGGCGGTCCATTGCCCATGGCACAAGGAGGCAGCCCATTGCCCATGGCAAGAGGAGGTGGCCCGTTGCCCATGGTACAAGGAGGCGGCCAGTTGCCCACGGCACAAGGAGATGGTCCATTGCCCATGGCACAAGGAGGTGGTCTGGTGCCCATGGCACGGCACAAGGAGGTTGTCTGGTGCCCACGGTACAGCACAAGGAGGCGGTGCAATGCGCAAGTAACCGTGGGCGGAGTTCACGTAGCCGTGCTACGCGGAATTCTGCGAAGTCACAAAAAAACTCAGTGAGCTACGCGGAGTTCCGCAAGCACGCGGAGTTGCTTGTTCCGTCCATTCGCGATGCGTTTTTCCTGTTCGGGGACGCGTATTGTGTGTTCGGGGACGCGTATTGTGTGCTCGGCGGGAAATATCGCGCGAACTTCACGCAGTCGCCAATGGGTGCGGCCCTCTTGTTTTTTCACTTTTTGCTATGGTTCTGGGCCTGTTTTTCTATCCTCCCTATATCTTTTCAATCCTTTGTTTCTAGAAACTTTTTTTTGATCTCTTTTATTTATTATCTATCCCTCTCTATTGCTGATTGTATATTTTGCTTTTTTTCCTACTTTTTGTGAGTTTTTTAGTGCGTTTTTCACTCTTTTTCTATTACTTGCTTTTTTCATTTCTTTTACTTACTTTCTTACTTCCTACCTTTTCTTTTCCGCCCCCCGCCTATCCAGAACCATGGCAAAGAGCCTTAAGAAAACCAAGGGCCAGGAGAAGAGGAGTGAGAGCCGCGACCGCCTTCCTTGCGGAAGGCGGCGCCCACAAGGGGTGCAGCCACAGGCCATATTCACTGAGGCGGAGGTGGCCACACTGGGTTTTTTTTTGTCCAGCGCCACCTCCCCTTAACCCTGGCAGCAGGCCTTGGTCTGGGTACCGGCTCCGGGAGCGTCACCGGCGGTGGGAGAGGGTGCGCCGGGCAGTGTTTCGCTGCTCTGGGGTCCGGCGCACCCGTAACCAATTGACGCATCCGGTGGTCCGACATCCCAGACTGGGAGCAGGACCTGCTGGACCTGCTAGGTGTTGAGGTCCCGGGGCTAGGTGAGTAGCTATTTATATTACTATTTTGTGTTCTTCTGAGTTCTTTGTTATTATTGCGAATATTATTTTTTTCGCAAATAGCTAACATGCTGCTGCTGCTTACATGCAGGTAACTTATGTTTAAAAATCTTATGATTATGTGATTGTTACTTCCAGACAGGTGCTCATGCTCGGCGCTAATAACTAATCGTACTTGTTTGCAACTTTGCGCTCTCTTGGGCTGGTTATGTAAGAGAGGTTAGAGAATTTAAGTTAGGTAATGCATATAGGAAAGACTCAAGTCCTTTCCTTTGTCCTGTCAGGCTGTCCTGTCTACTGTCACTAAGATAGTGGTAGTAGTTAGTATTATTTGGTAATTTAGCAGCCTGCGTGACAAGTCCTCTCACATGACTTCGTATAGTGAGTGAATAGAATAGCAACCAACCAATGGTGTATGCAATATGCATGCACCCATCTATGCATTAAGAAGAATAAAAATGCAGACTTGGTAATTGGCCCGTCAAAGGGGGTTTGAGTTGGAGACAGAGATGATTGGGAATGAGATCGGAACTTAGTAGAAGCAAATATAATTTTTTTGCAATTCCTTCCAAAGTCTGGAATAGGCGGGCTAGGTATGTTTAGGATTCAGGAATCGGAATTGAACTGTGGAATAATAATGATCAGATGGTACTCGACTGCGATACATACTAGTCGACTACTACTAGTCGAATAAGTTGATCTTTAGGATAGGTCAATGTTATTGCAATTGCTGTTTCCTCTCTAAAAAAATTTTTTAGAGCAATTATATTTATTTATTTAACATATCATTTTTTGTCTCTTTAATTATGTCTTACATGATCAGCATTCAGGGGCAAGAAGAAGACTGGGTCAGCTGGCAGTGCGGTGGGTGCGGGAGCTGGAGGGGCCTCCCAGGAGCAGCAGGAAGCGGCCTCAGGTGCAGATGGCTCTGCTGCTGGCCCCAGCAAGTCCTCCTGGTGTTGTTATATATTAATATTTCCCTAACTTTTACCGCTCTACTATTTCCATTTCCTAATTTTAATTTTTCCAAAATCCTCTTCAATCTACCTGTTTCTAAATTCTTGTTTTTTTTGCTCCGTTACCTACTACTAAGTACTAGTACTAACATTGTTTCTAGAGTCTGTTTTTTGTACATCAAATTGAACTGCATCTGAGTAACCTCTGCTCTGACTCTGTGTTAGTCTGTCTGTAGCTTTCTTTCTTCTGGGTTTCACTCAGCTTTCCCTCTCCCCTTATATGTGGATTGCCTAGTAGTGGTACTGTAAGACTCAGAGAACCCATTGGTCCTAGGCTACTCTAGTACTAGTACTAGTAAGGACTCCTTACTACTACTAGTACTAGTAGCAGTAATCTGCTGTGCAGATTGCATGCCCAAGTAAGTTATTCTCCGCAGGTTTGTGAGATGAGAAGGCTTTAGTTTCTTTTACTGTCTCATCATGCTCAATCAGTAATGGTGGTCACTCACGTTGGACAGGACACCCCTGTGAGAAGTTGGCCTGGTATATGCTGTCCACTAATTAAAGTGGGCACCTTGCACCAGTCCAAACGACCCTTATTGATGATTAGGTTAAAGACAACCTTTATAGAAAGCTATCCTAGTGGTAGCTGTGGAGAGCAGCCTTCAGGCTAAGTTTTGAAGGAATGTAAAGCAGCTTGTTTTACCAGTATATAACCTCTTGAATGACCAAATGAAAGGAGAACCACACAAGGTATATATAAAATATATGTATTTATTACTAAACACTCTCTACTAACCTCTTTATGAGATTAGAGAACAAGGCACACAATTACACAGTACTAGATCGACAGTAAATAGCACAATACACAGTGGGCTCCAGGGGGAGACCAAACCATATACTAAGAAAGTGGTATAAGAACCACGACTTGACTAGACACAGTGCCTAGAGCACGTAGAATCACTGGGACCCCAAGGAACCACCCAAGGTAGTGACACAGGGGACCCACGGAGGACGGGTGCAGTGTGGGAACAAAGACGCGAGCTCCGTACAACTCTATGGGAAAGTCGCGGTTGGAATTTTATAGTTTAAGGACACTTCGGAGAGGACTTCAAGCAAACCCAGCTAAACTTAGAAGGTTCAAAGGCCAGCACCCTTGTGAGTACCGAGGTACCCGTGTTACCTAGCCCAGGGAAGCCGGGTGCATAGGGGTCAAGTGGTGTCGGAAACCCTCGTCATTTTCTATGGCGTGTTGAGAAGAAGAGCTGCTGCCGTGGAGAAGAAAAGTGTCCGGTGTGATCCAAGCCTGGATTGAAGATGTGAAGAACCTGAAAGCAGAGGGGACAAAGTCTGGGTCGCTTCACTTGACCAGGAGCGGAGCAATCAAATGCCCACCGATGTCGGGTGCTTCAGGTGCGAAGAGGTGAAGCTTGACTCTGCAGCCACAGGGACCAGGAGACGTCGACGACAACCAGATTCCGCAGGCGAGCTGTCCCACAAAGGATGTTGATTGCTGAGGGGTCAGTTTCTGGATTGGAGACCAACAAGCCTTGGCAACTGCAACCCACGCGGTCAGAGTAATGATGCTTCTGTGAGGACCAGGGCACATCTGGAGCAACCAGGGAAGCCCATTGAAAGTTAGAGTTGCCTTCTTAGGGACCCACAGGTCAACGGACCAGGGATCGCAAAGGGACCTCAAGAGGGATCACAAAATGGCGGCCCACGGAACACTCGTTGAGTCTAGGCCAGCAATCTTCGGTGTAGTTACTGCTGGGGTCAGGTCTACAAGTAACCCAAAGCTCAGCCTCAGGGGTCGCTGGAAAGCTGATGCTTCTGCAAATAGACGCGGTGTCCAGGGGTTCGGGTTGCACGGTCACCATGAGGGATACGGGCCTCAGACTTGCTGTGGCCACAGATTAACCTCAGAGACCTCGGGAACCCACCTTCTGTGTGGCAATATTCTTCGGAGTCCTCAGGAGCTTCGGAGATGCCAACCGGTCAGGTGCGTTAAAGGTGCCTGCCTTGCAGTTTCGCGCCAGAGCAGGGGCTGAGTGCTCCTGCAACCGGTTTGAGCTGGACTATGCACAGGGACACCAAATGTGCCCCCAGTGCAGACATCAAAGCACTCTTGGAGTGCACCCACCCAGCCCCAATACACTAAAGACTGTCTGGGAGATGGTCACACCTCCCTGTGACAGGAAACCTATTGTCAAGCCTTCCGCTGCCGGAGTTTCATCCAGCAGCAGGAGGGCAGACTCGTGTCTGTGGCTGGCAGCATCCATTTTGTGATGCCAGGGCTCTGTGAAGCTGGTACCGGGTGTACCGGTGCTGTCATATTTCTCCCTCTAGGAGGGAGGAATCATACCTCCCACACCAGTTACTGGTGTGGAGGTATGATTCCAAGGTGTTTGACACCAAACACGACATAATTCCTTGCAGCCATTCTAAAGTTAGCATTTACCACGAGGTTATAATGCACTTAAGAGTGTATGGTTGGCTGCATCACAGACAACCCCGGAATAGTGGTTCTGAAGGCTGCAGAGGGGCTCTGCTCATGCATGGGCACCCTCTCACATAAAACCCAGCACCCTGCCTTCAGGATTGATAAGGCCTGCCATAGGGGTGACTGATAGGCTTATATGTGCAGTGATCAGGATAGATATAGTGAACCTATATCTAAGTAAGGGGTGCATGCACCACCTTACACAGGCTGCAGTAGCAGACCTGTTGTGTCATTTTGAATGGCCTCTCAGGGGTGGCATAAAACATGCTGCAGCCCCTGGGAGGCCTCTGGGGTACCTATGCCCTGGGTACATAGTATACCATATACTAGGGACTTATGAGGGTACCCCAGAATCCAATCTGGAGTGTACCTAAAGTACATGCAATCAATTTAAGGGGAAAGCAGATAGGCTGGGGTCCTGAATAGCAGGATCCCAGCCAAACTAAGTCAAAAACCAGCAAAACACCAGGAAAAAAGTGGGGGCAACCATGCAGTCAGATTCCACCTTCCTACATAACCCGCCCCCAAACGAAAGGAGATAAGGCTAACCTTGCCCAGTTGAGCATTTATTGACTAAGTGGCCATATAAGGAGGAACCTGCACTAGCATGGTTACCCCCTGTCTTATGGTCCACTGAGCAATCCCTAACCCCAAGGGTGTTGGATGATCTCCACCATTTGGAATTACTACCTGTGGTGTGTTTTGGCAAAGTAAAAGGCTGGTGGGGTGTCTGAGTAGAGAAGTGAGGCCCTAATAAAGTTGGCCTCAGCTTCCTCAGATCACTGGTCTCCATGGAGGCCTTTCTTTCCATGACTGAGTTGTATCTGGCCCTAAGGGTCAACCTCTGGCTGCCTACAGCTGGGGGTTGGGTCCCTTTGGTTGGAACACTGGAGGGACATGTTAGGTTTGGAACCACTTGGTCCCAGACTTGCCTTTGCCCAACAGAATCCATCTGGGGGAGGTCCCTATCCAATGGTAGGAGGGTTCCCTCAGTGGGTTGAGGAATTTTCACCTGGCTAGGGCTACTAGACTGGGTGCCCCTAATCTGTGGATGAGGGGGTTCCTCTGGACAAGGGGCCCTAAGGGGTCCACTGACCTCCCTGACCTCTGCAGCCCTGGGCTGACAGAGGGAGGGTAGAGAGGGAGGGTAGAGAGGGGCAGGTTACCTGCTCCAGACTGGGTACCACCTTGGAAGGGTCCCCTGCCATCAGGGATGTGACCAGGCCAGGCCTGACCACCTCTGGGGCAGTTCCTTCACTAGGGGTAGGATCAGTTCCCTGAGGAAGCTGACCCTTACCTATAGTCTGAGGGGAAGAAGACTTTTCTTCAAACCTTCTGCTCTCTTGTGGAGGAGAGTGGGCCATTCTTTCAGGCTCCAATTCTCCAAAATTTCCCTGGGATGGGGCTGAGGCCCTAACAGCCCCACCAACCTTCTCAGAGAGGCCCAACATTTTTAAATGGGCCTGGTATTCAACTTCAGCCCAGGCTGAAACCTCCAGATCAGTGTTTCCCAAACTGTGGTCCGCGGACCCCCAGGGGTCCGTGACACATTCCCAGGGGGTCCTCAAGCAGCAATTTTAAAAGCACAACAAAGTTCCTTGTAGAATTAGCAGTTTTCCAGCAACAATAAAAGTGTCAAGATAACGTCAGTGATTAATGTACCTGCTGGAGAGAGAGGAGAGTTTTGTCCAGTGGCAGCTTTGACTTATCTAATGTAGCACAGAGGGTTAATATGCCTACTGCAAAGAACGTGTACCATGCATTTTAAAAAACAATGTTTTATGTGCATAGGTTAGTGGGTTACTGCTTTTGTCACAGAGATTCTTTTGTTACTGTGCAGTTCATAAGTGACAATCGTAATCTAGCACAGTGACCTATAAACTGTCATCAAAGAGCTGCTTGCAAACTGCATGGTACAAGTTAGAAACATATGTTTTTCCAAGTCTTTCATTATCCTGATGCTGCTAAAAAGGTTTATTTGGGTGGAAATACATTTTTATTGTTAAAGTCAATGCTAACCACTGTGTTATGTTCTGAATCCTGAGTTTGTGCTTCTCCAGACCAAGCACTCTTTAAAAATGCCTACCAGTATGAATGACATGTGAATCCTACACCTTGTAGTCGCATTTGCCTTATGTAACATTTTCTATACACTGATTTACACATATGAATCATTGTCTCTATGGGGCAGATTTACAAGGAAAGTGACTCAGTGTGTGCCGCAAGCCATTTGGCTGCGCCGCACTGAGTCACTTTCAAAACACAGGGATGCGACATATTTACAACAATATGTCGCATCTCTGTGCTTCCCCCTGCGCTGGCGCAAAAACTGCTGCCATGCGCCTGCACAGGCACCCTTGCACCATGGTGCAAGGATGCCTGCGTCGTGGGGAGATTGTTTATATGCAGGAAGGGCTCCCTTCCTGCACATAAACAATCAGAAATGGCGTTTTTCAACTTCTAAGTGTGCTGCATTAGCACACATAGAACTTGCAAAACGTCATTGTTTTACTGATTGTTTATGTGCAGGAAGGGACACCTTACTGTACATAAACAATCACTAGAGGTGATTTCCTCTTTCTATGCGTGCTGCAGAAAGCAACACGCATAGAAAGAGGAAAAAACAAGGAGAAATGAATACATTTCTCCTTGTTGCGCTCCCTACGCCTCCCCTGTGGAGGCATAGCATTCAGACACATTTCCAGATTTACGATTTCTAGTAAATCTGGAAATGTGTCTGGTTTCATGGGTGTTGCGTGGGAACACCCACAGCAACACCCATGGAACGCCCCTTTCACGCAAAGTGCTGTGTGCAAATGGGCCATATTTACAAGACCAGGAAAAGTCACGCTGGGTGGCTTTTCCTGCCTTCGAAATATGGGGCACTAAAATGCGCCACCGGTGCGTCACTTTGTGACGCACCCGTGGCGCAAGGGGCTTGTAAATCTGCCCCTATGTGTGTGTGATGTAAAGTGCTCTGACATCCTACAATGGTATGAGAGATGCTATAAAACAAATGAAATACATGTGACAGAGGGGCTATGGAGAGATGAGAGGCACTGTTGGAAGGTGATAATAAGGGAATCATTGAAGAACCCCAACAAAGATTGGCGTATCCTGGTGCATAGTAAGGTCAACATTTACTATTCTTTAAAAGCTGATACAATTCAATATATAATGATACATTTGTTGTAGAATGCACCATTGTTTCCTAAATTTTCTTGGGGGAGAGCCTCCCAAAGCCCCCTTTGTAGTGGTCAGGCTCACTCACTGCACTTGGTGTGCACTGTATGGGGACTGGTCTGAAAACATTTACCATGGCTGCTTTGGGTTTCCAGTCTGGCCCTGGCAGGAGCCTTGTACTGCGAAATACAACCAACCATTTAAAAGTTAGTCACGGAGATGCAGCACTAACCTTCCCGTTTTTTGCAAATTCTTTCAATATAAAATACTAAAATCCTTAGTAATTCGAGTATTTGTTTTGTGTGCACACGTGTTTATTGTTTTCGAATTACTGTTTTAATGTTTGAAATTTAATTCATACAAATTGCTTGGGGGTCCCCGGCTTCCAGTGATGACTCAATGGGGGTCCTCAGGAGTCAAAAGTTTGGGAACCACTGCTCCAGATCATTGCCCAACAGGCAATCTACAGGCAAGTTTGGAGACACTGGCACTCTCTTTGGGCCAGTGACCCCTCCCCAGCTGAGATTGACTATGGCCATGGGATGATCTGTTCTGATACCATCAATGTTGGTCACCTGGTACTTGAACTCAGGTAAAAGCTGTTGAGGGGGGACTAGTTTCCCTGTCACCATGGTGACACTAGCCCCTGTGTCCCTAAGTGCCACAGCTTTCTGACCATTTATTAAGGGCTCCTGTCTGTACTTGCCCAAAGTATTGGGACTCATAGTAAAAGTGGCAAATCCCATGCCACCATCACAGACTAAGGAGGCCTGTGAGGAGGACCTTGATAAGCTGGGGTCCACCTCAGTTCCCCATGAGAATGCACCTACCTTTTTGGGTGCATTACTACCACCTGGGGGATTACTACTTGTAGTACCAGGAGTGGTAGTATTACTTGGAGGAACATTTTCTTTATTGCTGACCTTAGGGCAAATGGGGTCATTTTTCCAGTGGCCAGGCTTCTTGCATATATGGCAATAGGGTTTCTTTTTAGGGGAGGAAGGAGTTTGGGACCCACCCCCAGAAGAGGAATTTTGGGGCCCTGTAGTGGATTTATCTTTTGATTTATCCCCACCTTTCTCTTGGTTTTTGGAAGAATCTTTCTTCTGGTCACCACCCTGATTCTTTGGCTTTACTCTGGTTCTGACCCACTTGTCTGCCTTCTTTCCCAATTCTTGGGGAGAGGTCAGATCAGAGTCCACCAGGTACTGGTGTAAAAGCTGTTTTTGACAATTATTAAGGATCTGCTCCCTCATAATCAAATTGTACAATCCTAAATAGTCATGCACCTTGCTGCCATGTATCCAACCTTCTAGAGCCTTAGTAGCACAATCTACAAAGTCAACCCAGTCCTGAGTCTGTGCCTTTTGGGTGTCTCTGAATTTTAACCTGTATTGTTCAGTGGTTAGGCCAAACCCATCAATCAGAGCACTCTTCAGGACTTTGTAATTATCAGCATCCTCTTCTCTTACAGTGAGGAGCTTGTCTCTACCTTTGTCTGCAAAGGAGAGCCACGAGATTGCTGCCCACTGCTCCTGAGGGACCCTCTGTACCTTACAGGCCCTCTCAAGTGCAGTTATCCATTTGTGGATGTCATCCCCACTCTGGTAGGGAGGGACAATCTTGTTCAGGTTCCTTTGGTCATGAGTATGATCTCTACCTCTAGGGACACTGTGGCTGCCACCATGGGAATCTAGTCCAAACTTCTGAGAAGCTCTCTGAAGCTCCAGGGATTCCCTGTCTAAGGCCAATTGCTCTCTCTTGATCCTGAGCTTAGCTCTCTCAAACATAAACAGTTGGCACTTCTTCTCATAAGAGGACTCCCTTTTATGAGAAGTCCTATGAGAAACAGAGCTCCCTACAGATGTACCAGAACGATTCGATTCCACAGAAGGAGATCTAGATCTTCTTGGTAAACTGTTAACCCTTCCAGGTGGGGTAAAGAGAGACCCACTGGGGTCTCCTTCCTCACCTTCAGGAAGAATTTGATTTTCCAGGTTAGAATCATTTTGATCCTCCTGGCCAGCATCAGAGTCCTGGTCATTGAGGTTTTCACTCCCTGGCCTTTCCTCTTCTGCTGTCCCACCCCCTTTGCCTGCCTCATCAGACCCTGGGGTCTTTCTGAGGTCATCTAAAAGCAAAGTCACTATGAGCTTTTGGGTGTTTGGGTTTTTCCCTGTCTTCAGTTTTCTTGATGCACACATGTTTCTCAATTCTTGGAATGTGAGAGTGTCATACTTAGTTGGCAAAGAGTCACTGACTTCACGCCTTGAAGACATTCTAGTGTGGTGTGGTGTATGCACCTACCTACTCTAGTGGGAACTACTAAACTCTCTTGAGTTGGAGAAAGGGTGTGCTAGGCCCTTGACACCCAACTCTAAGTTCAGTAGAACTTACTTTATTCTAGATTTGATTTATATGTACCTAAGTACCTTTAGTGGTTTTCAGTTAGTCACTCACTGAGATTATCTGGTAAAACAATAGCAAGCTTGAATCCCAACCGCTGCACACCAATGTGAGAAGTTGGCCTGGTATATGCTGTCCACTAATTAAAGTGGGCACCTTGCACCAGTCCAAACGACCCTTATTGATGATTAGGTTAAAGACAACCTTTATAGAAAGCTATCCTAGTGGTAGCTGTGGAGAGCAGCCTTCAGGCTAAGTCTTGAAGGAGTGTAAAGCAGCTTGTTTTACCAGTATATAACCTCTTGAATGACCAAATGAAAGGAGAACCACACCAGGTATATATAAAATATATGTATTTATTACTAAACACTCTCTACTAACCTCTTTATGAGATTAGAGAACAAGGCACACAATTACACAGTACTAGAACGACAGTAAATAGCACAATACACAGTGGGCTCCAGGGGGAGACCAAACCATATACTAAGAAAGTGGTATAAGAACCACGACTTGACTAGACACAGTGCCTAGAGCACGTAGAATCGCTGGGACCCCAAGGAACCACCCAAGGTAGTGACACAGGGGACCCACGGAGGACGGGTGCAGTGTGGGAACACAGACGCGAGCTCCGTACAACTCTATGGGAAAGTCGCGGTTGGAATTTTATAGTTTAAGGACACTTCGGAGAGGACTTCAAGCAAACCCAGCTAAACTTAGATGGTTCAAAGGCCAGCACCCTTGTGAGTACCGAGGTACCCGTGTTACCTAGCCCATGGAAGCCGGGTGCATAGGGGTCAAGTGGTGTCGGAAACCCTCGTCGTTTTCTATGGCGTGTTGCGATGAAGATCTGCTGCCGTGGAGAAGAAAAGTGTCCGGTGTGATCCAAGCCTGGATCGAAGATGTGAAGAACCTGCAAGCAGAGGGGACAAAGTCTGGGTCACTTCACGTGACCAGGAGCGGAGCAATCAAATGCCCACCGATGTCGGGTGTTTCAGGTGCGAAGAGGTGAAGCTTGACTCTGCAGCCACGGGGACCAGGAGACGTCGACGATGACCAGATTCCGCAGGCGAGCTGTCCCACAAAGGATGTCGATTGCTGAGGGGTCAGTTTCCGGATTGGAGACCAACAAGCCTTGGCAACTGCAACTGCAACCCATGCGGTCAGAGTAATGATGCTTCTGTGAGGACCAGCAAGGTCCTGGGGACTCCCCAAGTGATGGAAAGTCAGGGCACGTCTGGAGCATCCAGAGAAGCCCGTTGAAAGTTAGAGTTGCCTTCTTAGGGACCCACAGGTCAATGGTCCAGCGATCGCGAAGGGACCTCGAGAGGAATCACAAAATGGTGGCCCACGGAACACTCGTTGAGTGTAGGCCAGCAGTCTTTGGTGTAATTACTGCTCGGGGTCAGGGCTACAAGTAACCCAAAGCTCAGCCTCAGGGGTTGCCGGAAAGCTGATGATTCTGCAAATAGACGCGGTGTCCAGGGGTTCAGGTTGCACGGTCACCATGAGGGATACGGGCCTCAGACTTGCTGTGGGCACAGATCAACCTCGGAGACCACAGGAACCCACCTCCTGTGTGGCAATATTCTTCGGAGTCCTCAGGAGCTTTGGAGATGCCAACCGGTCAGTTGCGTTAAAGGTGCCTGCCTTGCAGGGGAGTAACTCCTTTACTCCAAGGGAGATTCTTCAGTCATCCAGCGTAGTGTAGATCGTCGAAATACTTGGTTTCTGTTGCAGAGTTTAGTCCAGGTAAAATCTAAAGTCCTGTAGCCAGGGGTTCCTACTTTATACCCAAGGAAGGGGTGGGACAAACTCTGGGGACCCACCTATGGGAGGGTCAGGACAGAGGGGTTGCTACACCCATGTCCTTTGTCCAGTTTCGTGCCAGAGCAGGGGCTGAGTGCTCCTGCAACCGGTTTGAGCTGGACTATGCAGAGGGACACCAAATGTGCCCCCAGTGTAGACATCAAAGCACTCTTGGAGTGCACCCTCCCAGCCCCAATACACTAAAGCCTGTCTGGGAGGTGGTCACACCTCCCTGTGACAGGAAACCTATTGTCCAGCCTTCCCCTGCCGGAGTTTCGTCAAGCAGCAGGAGGGCAGACTCGTGCCTGTGGCTGGCAGCATCCATTTTGTGATGCCAGGGCTCTGTGAAGCTGGTACCGGGTGTACCGGTGCTGTCATATTTCTCCCTCTAGGAGGGAGGAATCATACCTCCCACACCAGTTACTGGTGTGGAGGTATGATTCCAAGGTGTTTGACACCAAACACGACATAATTCCTTGCAGCCATTCTAAAGTTAGCATTTACCGCGAGGTTATAATGCACTTAAGAGTAAATGGTTGGCTGCATCACAGACAACCCCGGAATAGTGGTTCCAAAGGCTGCAGAGGGGCTCTGCTCATGCATGGGCACCTTCTCACATAAAACCCAGCACCCTGCCTTCAGGATTGATAAGGCCTGCCATAGGGGTGACTGATAGGCTTATATGTGCAGTGATCAGGATAGATATAGTGAACCTATATCTAAGTAAGGGGTGCATTCACCACCTTACACAGGCTGCAGTAGCAGACCTGTTGTGTCATTTTGAATGGCCTCTCAGGGGTGGCATAATACATGCTGCAGCCCCTGGGAGGCCTCTGGGGTACCTATGCCCTGGGTACATAGTATACCATATACTAGGGACTTATGAGGGTACCCCAGAATCCAATCTGGAGTGTACCTAAAGTACATGCAATCAATTTAAGGGGAAAGCAGATAGGCTGGGGTCCTGAATAGCAGGATCCCAGCCAAACTAAGTTGAAAACCAGCAAAACACCAGGAAAAAAGTGGGGGCAACCATGCAGTCAGATTCCACCTTCCTACAGAGCCGACCGACGCCACCTTCCGACGCGCAGAGGTACTGCTGACGAAAAAACTTTCCGGATCCAGTCTAACGCCTGGGGGTAATTCTAAGGTAAGGAATCTATAACTAACGTGTTTCTTTCAGATTGCAAGATACATTCTCGTTTTGTCTATTGATAAATTAGGGTTCAGAGAACGTGAACATGATTCTAAATGATATCACAATAAGCGAGCAGAAAGACCAGTCGTCTACTGCCGCATCAGTATAAGTTCCGAAACGTCAGGCATCTATAACACGCAGCGCGGCTATTTGGAAGATGGCCATTTTAGTAATATGCACCCTCATTAGTGCCACCAGCACTATACGCGTCAATATCGTAAACACTAATAATTTTTAAATGAATTCTTTCCAAATAAATACCCGTAGTCTGGTTTTGGCCGCATGATAGTCCATTTAGTTTAGCCAACGCATTTATCTATGGTTAGACGAGAAGAGATAGGGTAACACCTTTTAGGACAATGAGAGGGTAGTAAATTAAGGCTAGTTCCAAGATGGCCGCAGCAGAAACCAGACTCGCCCGGGAATTTGATTATATTACTTCCGGGTCAATTTGTATTTAAAATGAGCCATCCCGTAGCGCCCATTGTTGGAAACGGAAGGGGCACTATCGTTGAGACGAGAGGAAAGCGAAGTACTAGCTTCATGGATCATACGGAGTGATTTCTTTTGCGTAAGGAGGCACCACCTGGCTTTATTCTTAAATAAAAGAGGGGGTCTCTCCAATCTCACTCACTTTTTGTAAAACTACTAAGAAGTATGTCCTCGTTCTGTAAATTTTAATTTAAATGTAAACGGAACGTAAAGGACCCTTGCTGGTATTAGCATCGCTTGGTCGACGTAGTCTAACATGCTACCTCGCACTTCGGGTGGTTTTTGTCGTCTAAGAAGAGATGTACACGTAGAGAGCAGCATGTTACGAGCATACGCCACACGCTGCATGTTATAGATGCCTGACGTTTCGGAACTTATACTGATGCTGCAGTATACGACTGGTCTTTCTGCTCGCTTATTGTGAAATCATTTAGAATCATGTTCACGTTCTCTGAACCTTAATTTATCAATAGACAAAACAAGAATGTATCTTGCAATCACCAATATCTTTTGGCTCACGCAGTTCAATTTGTCAAATTGCTAATATGGGTGGTTATTATTCTTTAATAATACACGTCATGCAGAGAGTAGTAGGCGAGTACTATTCATCGTTTCACCCACTGAGTTTAATATGCCACCTTACATCTCGAATGGCTTTTCTTGTTTATTCGTAGATACAGAAGCAGAAAGCAGCATGTCACTATCTTATATCATTGAGCGCATAGCAAATGTGTGATGTTTTGGACTTATTAATACGAGGCAGTATCTGACTGGCTTTTACTTATAGTTACTTGGCTTGTGGGCTATTCAAAACTATCCATGCTTTATTTATTTTTCATCTAGAACCAGCTGACATGGGTTGTATATCGACACCTAGTGCGGAGACCTAGGCACAGAGGAGGCGTGCCAGCTGCTGGCATTATAAGTCCCCTTATATCTACAATCAGGAACTAGTGAATTGTTAAATCTCTGGCCATTGAAGTGACCGGGAGTGATTGCTCTTTCTTCATAAGGGATATGCATTATGTTCCATTCAGGACCTAAAATTATTGCATACCTGATGGTAAATAGGAACCAGTTTCTCAGGTAAGAGTATATACAGGAATAAATATGAATGACATATACCAGCTTTAATATTGTGCCTAGGGTTGCCCTATATTTATTAAGGAATTGATTCTTCTTCTAGAACAGAGGACAGGAACCTTTCCCTTGACCCTTCTTAGGCAGGTCGCTCCCCACGCCGCACAGCACCGCCTGTGTGTCCTGCCCTTCAGCCCCAGCTGCCGCTGCTGAGGAGAGTTCGAGGCCCTCCTCCACCCGCAGGCTTCCTCCTGCGCCTCATCCCTGGTGGCCAGTGGTAGGCCGTAGGTAGGTTTGTCTCACTGTAATTGTAGTGATTCTTATTGTTTTTTGTAATTGCTTTGCCTTATTTGTATGCTGTTCTTCCTCCTTGTTCCCCGTTTCTAACTCTGTGCCCTGTGCCCTTTTGCCTTCTGTTCCCCTCGTAATTGTATTGCCTTATTGTTTAGTGCTTCTTCCTCCTTGTTCCCTCCGTTTTTTTCTGTGCCCTGTGCCCTTTTGCCTTCTGTTCCTTCGCCGTTCCTGCCCCCGTTTTCCCGCCGCTGCATCCCCTGCAGCCCCGCCCCCGCTCGCCCATTCGTCCGCTCCCTCCTCCCAGCTGCCTCCTCCCTCCCACCTCCCCTTCTTATGGCAGCCGCTGCGCGGTGAGGAGAGCGACCCTTGACCCTTCTTAGGCAGGTCGCTCCCCACGCCGCACAGCACCGCCTGTGTGTCCTGCCCTTCAGCCCCAGCTGCCGCTGCTGAGAAGAGTTCGAGGCCCTCCTCCACCCGCAGGCTGCCACCTGCGCCTCAACCCTGGTGGCCAGTGGTAGGCCATAGGTAGGTTTGTCTCACTGTAATTGTAGTGATTCTTATTGTTTTTTGTAATTGCTTTGCCTTATTTGTATGCTGTTCTTCCTCCTTGTTCCCTGTTTCTAACTCTGTGCCCTGTGCCCTTTTGCCTTCTGTTCCCCTCGTAATTGTATGGCCTTATTGTTTAGTGCTTCTTCCTCCTTGTTCCCTCCATTTTTTTCTGTGCCCTGTGCCCTTTTGCCTTCTGTTCCTTCGCCGTTCCAGCCCCCGTTTTCCCGCCGCTGCATCCCCTGCAGCCCCGCCCCCCGCTCGCCCATTCGTCCGCTCCCTCCTTCCAGCTGCCTCCTCCCTCCCACCTCCCCTTCTTATGGCAGCCGCGTGCAGCGGGCACGAGGCTGGCGCGCCAGAGGCGCACCTAAGGCAAGCCCGTCTGCGCCCGTCCGCGCCTGGACCGCGCCCAGTGCCAGAACCCCTGGCCCCCGCGAACGCCACGACGCCCGACACTGCTACGATGCCAGCACCCTCCACGCACTCAACACCGGACGATCACACACCTGCTTCCTGGCCGCCCCAAAGCGCACTCAAGGACCCTTCACCTGCCGGAACTGCAGCTTCACCAGCATCCGATCTGCCAAGCCACCCACCGTGAAGGAACGCAACCACCTCAGATGCATCCTTCTCAACACCCGCTCCGCCCGCAAACACGCCGTTGAACTCTGGGACCTACTCGACTCAACCTCCCCAGACGTCGCCTTCCTGACGGAGACCTGGCTGAACCCCTTCTCGGCACCCGACATCGCCATAGCCATCCCGGACAGCTACAAGATCACCCGCAGGGACCGCACCAACGGAGTAGGAGGAGGAATCGCCATCGTCCACAGGAACACTCTCAGAGTCACGACCAACACCGACGACACCCTCAGCACCGGCGAACACCTGCACTTCCAGATCCACACTGATCCCAACACCACCCTCGGAGGAACCCTCGTCTACAGACCCCCCGGACCCCGACCACAGTTCAGCGACTCCATCGCCGACTTTGTCAGTACACACGCCCTCTCCTCCACAGACTACATCCTTCTCGGGGCCTGAACTTCCACCTCGAGAACAACAGCGACCGCAACTCCACCACCCTGATCGACAACCTCGCCAACCTCGGACTCAGACAACTCGTCACAACGCCCACCCACGCCGCAGGCCACACGCTTGACCCCATCTTCTCCGCAAGCTCCCACGTTTCCTTCAACTGCACCACCGAACTCTACTGGACCGACCATCGCTGCATCCACTTCACCTTCCGGAAACCCACCACCGCATCCAAGAGATCCCCCGCCGCTGCTGGAGCAAAGTCACCGAAGACCAGCTAACCACCACCCTCGCCCGGAGCCCACCCGCCGACTCCACCGACCCCGACTCCGCCGCCCGCAACCTCAGACAATGGATCGACGACTGCGCCAACACCCTCGCCCCGATCAAGAAACCCTCCAACAGACACACCAGCAAGAAAGCCAGCTGGTTCACTGAAGACCTCCAGGCCTCCAAGCAAAACTGCCGAAAGCTAAAGAAGAAATGGCACCGTGAACAGACACCGGACAGCTACGCAGCCCACAAGAACGCCAACCGCAGACACCATCACCTCATCAGATCCGCCAAAAGGGCCTCCTTCAAAGACCGCCTAGACAACAACGCACACAACAGCAAAGAGCTCTTCAACATCGTGAAGGAACTCTCCAACCCCAGCTCCAACACCAACGACATCCCACCTTCGCGAGACCTGTGCGACTCCCTTGCCACCTTCTTCCATCGCAAGATCGCAGACATCCACGACAGCTTCAACGCCATGACCGTCTCGACAACCACTGAGACCTCCGTCCCCACGGCCACCATCCGCACCGACCCCCTGCTCTCCTGGACCAACATAAACGACGACAACACCATCAAAATCATGAACACCATACACTCCGGATCTCTGTCAGACCCATGCCCTCACCACATCTTCAACAAAGCCAGCACCACCATCGCACCCCACCTCCGGAAAGCCATCAACTTCTCCTTCAAGACAGCGACCTTCCCAGAGAGCTGGAAGCACGCCGAGATCAACGCCTTACTCCAAAAACCCAGGCTGACCCCAAGGACCTCAAGAACTTCCCGCCCATCTCCCTGCTCCCGTTCCCGGTGAAGGTCATCGAGAAGACCGTCAACAGACAACTGACCCGCTACCTCGAGGAGAACAGCATCCTGGACCCGTCCCAGTCCAGGTTCCGCAGCAACCACAGCACCGAAACTGCCCTCATCGCCGCCACCGACGACATCAGGGCCCTGCTGGACAACGGAGAAATCGTGGCCCTCATCCTCCTGGACCTGTCAGCCGCCTTCGATACCGTCTGCCAGCGCACCCTACGCACACGCCTCCACGACGCCGGGATCCAAGACAAGGCTCTGGACTGGACCACCTCCTTCCTCTCCGGCAGAACCCAGAGCGTCTGCCTCCCCCCCTTCCGCTCCGAAGCCACCGAGATCATCTGCGGCGTACTCCCAGGGCTCATCCCTCAGCCCGACATTGTTCAACATCTACATGGCACCGCTCGCCCACGTCGCCCGACTGCACGACCTCAACATCATCTCCTACGCCGACGACACCCAGCTGATCCTCTCCCTCACCAAGGACCCCCTCACCGCCAAAACCAACCTCCACGAAGGAATGAAAGCCGTCGCCGAGTGGATGAAGAACAGCCGACTGAAGCTAAACTCGGACAAGACGGAAGTCCTCATCCCCGGCTCCACCCCTCGGCCTGGGACGACTCCTGGTGGCCGACCGCACTGGGAACAGCTCCAACACCCACCGACCACGCACGCAACCTAGGGTTCATCCTAGACTCCACTCTTACCACGGCCCTCAGTAAACACCCAATCCCCTTTCTTGGAAGGGTGGAGGAGGATGCGGAAGGCCTTGACAATTGGCTCCAATTGCGAGCCGACGAGCTCGCTCCTCCCTCGGTGCAATCCGCTAAGGTCCCGCGTGCTTCTGCACCATGGTTTACGGTCGCTCTCAGGAAAAGTAAGAGTGACTGCAAACGCTTGGAGAGAACCTGGCGGAAAAATTTTGACCTCTCCGAAAAAACAACATATAAACTGGCACTAAAAGCGCATTATAAAAAAGTTTTAGAAGAGAAAAAAAATTTTGGGCTTCCAAAATAGCCCAGGCTGCTAACCAAAGTAAAGAAATTTTCAAAACAGTCAAGGAGTTTCTATCTCCAAATGCTGTGGCAACACCATTTACTCCGACTGAGGAATGGACGAGCCATTTAGCCTCTTACTTCCATGAGAAGATAAAAACTATCCAAGACACCTTCTCTTCGCTGCCTAGGACGGAGGGTGAGTCTGGAGCGTTTCTCACCCCTCCTATACAGCTACGGAGCCCGCCTCTCACGCAGTTCCCCCCTATATCTCTGGACAACTCTTTGGTAATTATGAAGGCCCTTAAATCAGGCTCCCCATCTGACCCATACCCTGCCAAGACTCTGGTGTCACTAGCCGAGGTAATTAACCCTGCGCTAAATCAGATTCTCAACACATCCTTGGAGACCGGGATTGTCCCGGTCAGGTGGAAGAACGCCAAAATACTTCCCCTGTTAAAAAACCAAGAGCAGACCCAGAGCTAGCCTCTAATTATAGGCCAATATCTTTGCTCCCCCTTTTCTCGAAGGTCTTGGAAAAGTATGTCAATAGGGTCATTACCACTTATGCTGAAGCCAATCAAGCTTTCCACCAGAGTCAGTCCGGTTTCAGGTCTAATTTCAGTACGGAAACCGCGCTTCTTGAGGTCTCGGAGACTATTAAAGAGACCCTAGACCAGGGAGGGAAGGCTGTGCTGATTCTCTTGGACTTATCAGCGGCCTTCGATACCGTGCCCCATGATTTACTCCTTCGGAGGCTTCAAGAATGTGGCTGTGGGGGCACGGTACTTCGATGGTTTACCTCGTTTCTGGACAATCGCCAGCAAACGGTGTGGTCCCCTCCTTTTGCAGCACCCATCCTCCCCCTCAAGGTGGGGGTCCCGCAGGGCTCAATCCTTAGTCCTACACTTTTTAACTTGTATATGTCCCCCCTGGCGCGTCTGGCAGAAGCCCACGGAGCGAAAATTGTATCTTATGCGGACGATACGCAACTGCTCTTCACCTGTGACAAGAAGTCAGACTTCCGTGGTGAGGCAATAAATGCCTGCCTCTCTGAGGTGTTTTCCTGGTTCCAATTTCACCAACTTAAGTGTAATTCCGATAAATCGGAAATTATACTCTTCGGCCTTCCTTTAGACAATGTGTGGCGGAATTGGTGGCCACAGGACATGTCCCCCCCCAGCACCTCGGTCAGGACTGTTAAAAATTTAGGAGTCAGGATGGAGGATAACCTATCCATGAACTCCCAAATACAAGCTGTGGTGGGCTCATGTTTTGGAGTGCTTAAAATGCTTAGACAGGTCCTGCCCCTTTTGCCGGTAATACATAGACAAACGGTGGTCCAGGCGTTAGACTTATCCAGGTTGGACTATGTTAACAGTCTTTACCTGGGAATCCCTGACTACATGTTGACTAGACTACAGGTGGTCCAGAATGCTGCGGCAAGGGCTATTCTTATGCTAGGGCCCAGAACTAGGATGTCTGCCCACTTGAAATCCTTGCATTGGCTTCCGATCCGTAAAAGGATTATGTTTAAAGCCATGGTTCTAACATTTAAATCCCTTCATGGGATGGGGGCCCCTACCTCAGGAAGAGATTTCAATTCTACTCCCCACGTCGTGTTCTGAGGTCGGCCGCACTTCAGTTGGCTTGCATCCCTAAATCTTCTTATGCTCGCATTGGGGGCCGCTCTTTCCAGGTGCAAGCAGCACGACTCTGGAATAGTCTCCCCCTGGCACTTAGACAGATGCAGGATCTTCTCCCTTTTAGAAAGTCATTAAAGACCTGGCTTTTTCAGTCATAGTGTGACTTAGGCAAGATAGTGCTCACGATTAGCCCCACCCAGAATTTGCAGCGCCGGGACACTCTATTGAGTAGCCGTGCGCTTTACAAGTCTCTAATAACATAACATAACATAACACTCTCTCCATGACAAAGCAGGTCAACGCCGTCTCGTCCTCCTGCTTCAACACCCTCCGCATGCTCCGCAAGATCTACAGGTGGATCCCCACAGAAACAAGAAGAACGGTCACCCAGGCCCTCGTCAGCAGCAGGTTGGACTACGGAAACGCCCTCTACGCAGGAGCCTCGGCCAAACTCCTGAAACGACTTCAACGCATCCAAAACGCCTCTGCACACTTGATCCTCGACATCCCTCACCGCAGCCACATCACACCCCACCTGAGAGACCTGCACTGGCTCCCCATCAACAAGAGGATCACCTTCAAGCTCCTCACCCACGCACACAGGGCACTCCACAACACCGGACCAGCATACCTCAACAGACGACTCAGCTTCTACACCCCCAACCGCCAGCTCCGCTCAGCTGACCTCGCCCTCGCCACAGTCCCCCGCATCTGAAGAGCGACCTCCGGCGGCAGATCATTCTCCCACCTCGCCGCCAAGACCTGGAACACCCTCCCCATCCTCCTACGGCAGACCCAGGACCTGCTTACCTTCAGAAAACTCCTCAAGACCTGGCTATTCAAGCAGTAGCAGCATCCCCCCCCCCCAGCGCCTTGAGACCCTCACGGGTAAGTAGTGCGCTTTACAAATGTTCTGATTGATTGATTCGTTCTGGCAGTAAAAAGACTGACACAGCATTTGCTGCATTAATTTCTTGATGTCATTGGGAAGCACATCACTGAGAGTGGTGAGTGCAGTTTTATCTTAATCTGAAAAGAATAATTGGTATGACTGAATGGGTTTTGAATAATTGTGTATGAAAGTAGTGTATGATTAGAAGAAATAGGAGATTTATTAACTATGACCCACCATACCTGATTACCGCATTGACCTATGCTCTGGGGGGAAGGGCAATGTCCATCTTGCAGGGATCAGTTTTGAGATTTTGTTTAAAGAAATTAAGGAGTAGGCTTTAATAGGGATGTGAGTTTACGAAATGGGGTATAGTACTAAAAATGTATCTTTGTATATTCCCCCTATTTCTTTTTTTTAGATCTGGCTTACCTGTAGTTCCTCTAAGTGGGAGGTTTTAATCCCTGATACACCTTTTGTCCTGAGGAAGGTGGAGTTTATAATTCCAAGAACACTGAAACGCGGCGACGCTGAAAAATTACTGAATCCAACCACGAGAAAAATGACTGTAACAAACTATGATGGACAGTAATGATGATATGAATTCTACATGAGAAGTTGGATCAGGTTCTGTAACAGTACCTTCTAGACTGTGCAATAGAGTCTCCCTGTTAGGTTTTCAGGGTTTTCTTTTTATTGCATATCTTTGTGTAAAATGTTTCCCTATTAAAAATTGACATATTGTCTTTATTGTTTATATGTTTGTCTCAACCAGTATAATGTGTTGGTTTTAAATGTACATTGGATGTATTGTGTTTCTTATGAATTGTTTTTAATGCACATTAGATATATTGCGCCAGATGCATCAACAATCCATTTTGCGATTTCCTAATTGCGAATTCTTGCTATTCGCAATTAGAAAATCGCAAAATGGAATGCATGAAAGTGTGTTTAACACGTTCTGCGATTCCTAGGGGATTGCAAATGACCTACCTCATGAATATTAATGAGGTAGGTCGCAATTTGCGACCCCCTAGGAATCGCAAAAATCACGGGGAAGGTGGCCTGCTGGGGTCAGCAGACCACCATGTCCGTGATTGCTTTTAAATAAAGCAATCTTTTTTTTTTGTAAAGCAGCCCGTTTTCCTTAAAGGAAAACAGGATGCTTTACAAAAGAGAAAATGAAAACTTTTCCTTTCATCTTCTAAGAGCAGGCGGTGGTCCGTGGGACCACTTCCTGCTCTTAGAAAATGCATTTACAGACATTCACAAAGGGGAAGGGGTCCCTTGGGGACCCCTTCCCATTTGCGAATTGGTTACCACCTACTTGAAGTAGGTGGTAAAATGCGAATGTTTTGCGACCTCATTTCGGTCGCAAAACATTCATGCATACCGATGCGATTCGGTATTAGGAAGGGACGCCCTAAACACGCACCTTCCTAATAGCGAATCGCAAACCCATTTTGCGATTCGGTAACAGGTTACCAAATCACAAAATAGGGTTTGCTGCATCAGAAGAGCATTTTTTTGCGTTCGCAAACGGCCGATTCGCAGAATCGGCCGTTTGCGAAGGCAAAAAATGCTTGATGCACCTGGCCCATTGTGTCTTTTATGAATTGCAAGGTAACCAAGGTTTTTAGATGTGAAGTGTAATGTTTAAATTATGCGCCTATTTTTTATATGAATAAAGCCTCTGACGCTACATCTTTGGGCCTGGTGGTATTTTAGTTAGGTGATTCGAGTGTATGTGCACTCCCCGCTTGCAGGGATTTATGACTCTGAGTGAATTGTGTTTGCGTGAGTCTGAGCTCTTTCTCCTTTCCAAGGAGGGTGTCCGTTACCCACAGCACAACGAGGCTGTCCGTTGCCCACGGCACAAGGAGGGTGTCTGTTGCCCATGGCATAAGGAGGCAGTCGGGTGCCCATGGCACAAGGAGGTGGTCTGTTTCCCACGGCATGAGGAGGCGGTCTGTTACCCATGGCATGAGGAGGTGGCCTGTTACCCACGGCACAGCACAAGGAGGTGGTCCATTACCCACGGCATGGCACAAGGAGGTGGTCCGTTACCCATGACACAAGGAGGCCATCCGTTACCCACTGCACAAGGAGGTGTCAGTTACCCATGGCACAAGGAGGCGGTCCGTTGCCTACAGCACAGGGAGGTGGTCCGTTGCCCATGGCACTAGGAGGCGGTCTGTTACCCACAGCACTAGAAGGCGGTCTGTTACCCACGGCAGAGCACAAGGAGGCGGTCTGTTACCCACGGCACAAGGAGGCGGTCCATTACCCACGGCACGAGGAGGCGGTCCATTACCCATGGCATGAGGAGGCGGTCCATCACCCACAACATGAGGAGGCGGTCCATTGCCCACGGCATGGCACAAGGAGGCAGTAAGTTGCCCACGGCACAAGGAGGCAGTCCGTTGCCCACGGCACAAGGAGGCAGTCAGTTACCCACGGCACAAGGAGGCGGTCCGTTACCCACGGCACAGGGAAGCAGTCCTTTACCCAGGGCACAAGGAGGTGGTCCGTTGCACACGGCACAGCACAAGAAGGCGGTCCATTGCCCATGGCACAGCACAAGGAGGCGGTCTGTTGCCCACAGCACAAGGAGGTGGTCCGTTGCCCACAGCACAAGGAGGCAGTCTGTTGCCCATGGCATGGCACAAGGAGACGGTCCGTTGCCCACGGCACAAGGAAGCGGTCCGTAGCCCATGGCACAGCACAAGGAGGTGGTCCATTGCCCATGGCATGGCACAAGAAGGTGGTCCGTTGCCCAGGGCACGGCACAAGGAGGCGGTAAGTTGCCCACGACACGGCACAAGGAGGTGGTCCGTTTCCCTCAGCATGGCACAAGGAGGCAGTCTGTTGCCAATGGCACATGGAGGCTTCCTGTTACCCAAGGCAAGAGGAGGCGGTCTGTTGCCCAAAGCACAAGGAGGTTGTCCGTTGCCCATAGCACGGCACGAGGAGGCAGTCCATTGCCCATGGCATGGCACAAGAAGGTGGTCCGTTGCCCAGGGCACGGCACAAGGAGGCGGTAAGTTGCCCACGACACGGCACAAGGAGGTGGTCCGTTGCCCACGGCACAGCGAAACAGTCTATTGCCCATGGCATGGCACATGGAGGCTTCCCGTTGCCCACAGCACAAGGAGGCTGCCCGTTGCCCATGGCACAAGGAGGCTGTCTGTTGCCCACGGCACAAGGACGCTGTATGGTGCCCACCGCACAAGGAGGCAGTCCGGTGCCCACAGCATGGCACAAGGAGGTGGTACGGTGCCCATGGCATGGCACAAGGAGGTGGTCTGGTGCGCACGGCACAAGGAGGCTGTCCATTGCCCATGGCACAAGGAGGTGGTCCGTTACCCACAGCACGAGGAGGTGGTCCGTTACACACGGCAAGAGGAGGCGGTCCATTACCCATGGCATAGCACAAGGAGACGGGTGTTTCCCATGCCACAAGAAGGCAGTCAGTTACCCACGGCACAAGGAAATGGTTCATTGCCCACAGCATGGCACAAGGAGGCAGTCCGTTGCCCAGGGCACGGCACAAGGAGGCAGTCTGGTGCCCACGGCACAAGGAGGCAGTCCATTGACACATGGCACAAGGAGGCAATCCATTACCCATGGCACAAGGAGGTGGCCCATTACCCACGGCATAAGGAGGTGGTCCGTTGCCCACGGCAAAAGGAGGTGGGCTGTTATCTATGGCACAAGGAGGCGGGCCATTACCCACAGCACAAGGAGGCGGTCCATTACTCACGGATCAAGGAGACGGTCCGTTACCCACAGCACACGGAGGCAGTCCGTTACCCATGGCACGGCACAAGGAGGCGGTCTGTTACCCTTGGCACAAGGAGACGGTACGTTATGCACGGCACAAGGAGGCGGTCCGTTACCCACGGCATGCCACAAGGAGGCGATCCGTTACCCATGGCACAAGGAGGCAGTCCGTTACCCACGGCACAAAGAGGCGGTCTCACGGATCAAGGAGACGGTCCGTTACCCACAGCACACGGAGGCAGTCCGTTACCCATGGCACGGCACAAGGAGACGGTCTGTTACCCACAGCACAAGGAGACGGTACGTTATGCACGGCACAAGGAGGCGGTCCGTTACCCACGGCATGCCACAAGGAGGCGATCCGTTACCCACGGCACAAGGAGGCAGTCCGTTACCCACGGCACAAAGAGGCGGTCCATTACACACGGCATAAGGAGGAGGTCCATTGCCCATGGCACAAGGAGGTGGTCCATTGCCCATGGCATGTGGAGGCGGTCCATTACCCACGGCACGAGGAAGCGGTCCATTACCCACAACACGAGGAGGCGGTCTGTTACCCATGGCATGAGGAGGCAGCATATTACCCACGGCACAAGGAGGCGGTCCGTTGCCAATGGCACAAGGAGGCGGTCCATTGTCCATGGCACAAGGAGGCAGTCCATTGCCCACGGCAGAAGGATGTGGTCCATTGCTCACTGCACAGGGAGGCGGTCCATTATCCACGGCATGGCACAAGGAGGCAGTCCGTTACCCATGGCACGGCACAAGGAGGAGGTCTGTTACTCACAGCACAAGGAGGCAGTCCATTACCCATGGCACGAGGAGGTGGTCCATTACCCACGGCACGAGGAGGTGGTCCATTACCCTGGCATGAGGAGGCGGTCCATCACCCACAACATGAGGAGGCGGTCCGTTGCCCACGGCATGGCACAAGGAGGCAGTCCAGTGCCCACGGCACAAGGAGATGGTCCGTTGCTCACGGCAAAAGGATGCAATCTGTTACCCACGGCACAAGGAGGCAGTCAGTTGCCCATGGCACAAGGAGGCGGTCTGTTGCCCACGGCACAAGGAGGCAGTCAGTTACCCATGGCACAAGGAGGCGGTCCGTTACACACGGCACAGGGAAGCAGTCCTTTACCCACGGCACAAGGAGGTGGTCCGTTGCACACAGCACAGCACAAGAAGGCAGTCCATTGCCTATGGCACAGCACAAGGAGGCGGTCCGTTGCCCACAGCACAAGGAGGCGGTCCGTTGCCCACAGCACAAGGAGGCGGTCCATTGCCCATGGCACGGCACAAGGAGGCGGTCCGTTGCCCATGGCATGACACAAGGAGACAGTCTGTTGCCCAGGGCACGGCACAAGGAGGCGGTCCATAGCCCACGGCACAAGGAGGTGGTCTATTGCCCATGACATGGCACAAGGAGATGGTCCATTTCCCTTGCATGGCACAAGGAGGCAGTCTGTTGCCAATGGCACATGGAGGCTTCCCATTGCCCACAGCACAAGGAGGCTGTCCATTGCCCATGACACAAGGAGAGGGTCCATTGTCCACAGCACAAGGAGGCAATCCATTACCCATGGCACAAGGAGGTGGCCCGTTACCCACGGCATAAGGAGGTGGTCCGTTGCCCACGGCACAAGGAGGCGGTCCAGTGCCCAAGGCACAATGAGGCGGTCCATTACCCATGGCACAATGAGGCGGTCCGTAACCCACAGCACAAGGAAGCGGTCCATTGCCCACAGCACAAGGAGGGTGTCCTTTGCCCACCGCACAAGGAGGCAGTCCAGTGTGCTCGGCACAAGGAGGCGGTCCGTTACCCATGGCACGAGGAGGCGGTCCGTTACCCACAGCACGAGGAGGCAGTCCGTTACCCACGGCACGAGGAGTCAGTCCGTTACCCACGGCACGAGGAGGCAGTCCGTTACCCACGGCATGAGGAGGCAGCCCGTTACCCACGGCATGGCACAAGGAGGTGGTCTGTTACCCACGGCACGGCACAAGGAGGCAGTCTACACATGGCACAAGGAGGCGGTCCATTACCTCCGGCACAAGGAGGTGGTCCATTGCTCATGGCACAAGGAGGCGGTCCATTACCCACAGCACAACGAGGCTGTCCATTGCTCATGGCACAAGGAGGGTGTCCTTTGCCCACTGCACAAGGAGGCAGTCCAGTGCGCTCGGCACAAGGAGGCGGTCCGTTACCCACGGCACGAGGAGGTGGTCCGTTACCCACGGCACGAGGAGGCAGTCCGTTAACCATGGCACAAGGAGGCAGTCCGTTACCCACGGCACGAGGAGGCAGTCCGTTACCCACGGCACGAGGAGACGGTCTGTTACCCACAGCACGGCCCAAGGAGGTGGTCTGTTACCCACGGCACGGCACAAGGAGGCAGTCTACCCATGGCACAAGGAGGTGGTCCGTTAACCACGGCACAAGGAGGTGGTTCATTACACACGGCACAAGGAGGCGGTCCGTTGCCCATGGCACAGCACAAGGAGGCGATCCGTTGCCCACAGCACAAGTAGGTGGTCCATTGCCCACGGCACAAGGAAGTGGTCAGTTGCCCACAGCACGGTACAAGGAGGTGGTCCATTGCCCATGGCACGGCAAAAGCAGGCGGTCCATTGCCCACGCACGGAACAAGGAGGTGGTATGTTGCCCACGGCACAAGGAGGCGGTCCGTTGCCCACGGCACAAGGAGGTGGTCCGTTGCCCACGGCACAAGGAGGCTGTCCATTTTCCACGGCACAAGGAGGCTGTCCGTTGCCATGGCACAAGGAGGCTGTCCGTTGCCATGGCACAAGGAGGCTCTCTGGTGCCCACGGCACAAGGAGGCAGTCCGGTGCTCATGGCGCGGCACAAGGAGGCAGTCTGGTGCCCATGGCACGGCACAAGAAGGTGGTTCGGTGCGCATGGCACAAGGAGGTGGTCCGTTACCCACGGCATGAGGATGTGGTCCGTTACCCATGGCACGCGGAGGCGGTCTGTTACCCATGGCATGAGGAGGTGGTCCATTACCAATGGCACGGCAGAAGGAGGCAGTCTATTGCCCATGGCACAAGGAGGTGATCCGTTGCTGATGGCACAGGACAAGGAGGCGGTCTGTTGCCCACGGCACAAGGAGTTGGTCTGTTGCCCACAGCACGGCACAAGGAGGCGGTTCTTTGCCCACGGCACAAGGAGGCAGTCCGTTGCCCACGGCACAAGGAGGCTGTCCGTTGCCAATGACACAAGGAAGCGGTCCATTGTCCACAGCACAAGGAGGCTGTCTGTTGCCCACGGCACAAGGAGGCTGTCCGTTGCCCATGGCACAAGGAGACTGTCCGTTGCCCACGGCACAAGGAGGCTGTCCATTGCCCACGGCACAAGGAGGCTGTCCGTTGCCCATGGCACAAGGAGGCTGTCCGTTGCCCATGGCACAAGGAGGCTGTCCATTGCCCACGGCACAAGGAGGCTGTCCGTTGCCAATGGCACAAGGAGGCTGTCTGTTACCCATGGAACAAGAAGGCAGTCCATTACCCACGGCACAAGGAGGCGGTCCGTTACCCATGGCACAAGGAGGCGGTCCGTTACCCACGGCACAAGGAGGCAGTCCGTTACCCATGGCACAAGGAGGCGGTCTGTTACCCACACCACAAGGAGGTGGTCTGTTACCCACACCACAAGGAGGTGGTCCGTTGCCCACAGCACTAGGAGGCGGTCCGTTACCCACAGCACTAGGAGGTGGTCCGTTTCCCACGGCACCGCACAAGTAGGCGGTCAGTTACCCACAGCACAGCACAAGGAGGAGGTCTGTTACCCATGGCATGACACAAGGAGGCGGTCCGTTACCCACAGCATGGCACAAGGAGGCGGTCCCTTACCCATGTCACAGCACAAAGAGGCGGTCCGTTACCCATGGCACGAGAATGCAGTCCGTTACCCACAGCACAAGGAGGTGGTCCGTTACCCACAGCACGAGAAGGCAGTCTGTTACCCACGGCACGAGGAGGCCATCCGTTACCCACGACACAAGGAGGCGGTCCGTTATCCACAGCATGAGGAGGCGGTATGATACCCACAGCACAAGGAGGCGGTCAGTTTCCAATGGCACGAGGAGGCGGTCCATTGGCCACGGCACAAGGAGGCGGTCCATTACCCATGGCATGGCACAAGGAGGCAGCACGTTACCCACGGCATGGCACAAGGAAAAGGTCCGTTGACCACGGCACAGTAAGGTGGTCCGTTGCCCACGGTGCAAGGAGGCGGTCCGTTGCCCAAGGCACAAGGAGACAGTCCATTGCCCACAGCACAAGGAGGCAGCCCATTACCCTTGGCATAAGGAGGTGGCCTCTTACCCACGGCACAAGGAGGCGGTCCATTGCCCATGGCTCGGAACAAGGAGGTAGTCTGTTACCCACGGCACAAGGAGGTTATCCGTTACACACGGCACAAGGAGGCGGTCTGTTGCCCACACCACTAGGAGGCGGTCCGTTGCCCACAGCACTAGGAGGCAGTCTGTTACCCACAGAACTAGGAGGCGGTCCGTTACCCATGGCACGGCACAAGGAGGTGGTCCGTTACCCACAGCATGTGGAGGTCGTCCATTACCCACAGCACAAGGAGGTGGTCTGTTACCCATGGCACAAGGAGGCGATCCGTTGCCCATGGCACAAGGAGGCGGTCTGTTGCCCATGGCACAAGGAGGCAGTCTGTTACCCACAGCACAGCACAAGGAGGCGGTCCGTTACCCACAGCACGGCACAAGGAGGCAGTCAGTTACCCACGGCACAACGAGCCGGTCCGTTACCCACAGCATGGCACAAGGACGTGGTCCATTACCCATGGCACGAGGAGGCGATCCGGTGCACATGGCACAGCACAAGGAGGTGGTCCATTACCCACGGCACAAGGAGGCCGTCCGTAACCCATGGCACAAGGAGGTGGTCCATTACCCACAGCACAAGGAGGCAGTCCATTGCCCACGGCACAAGGAGGCTGTCCGTTGCCCACGGCACAAGGAGGCTGTCCATTGCCCACGGCACAAGGAGGCTGTCCATTGCCCACGGCACAAGGCGGCTGTCTGTTACCCATGGAACAAGAAGGCAGTCCATTACCCACACCACAAGGAGGTGGTCTGTTACCCACGGCACAAGGAGGCGGTCCGTTACCCATGGCACAAGGAGGCGGTCCATTACCCATGGCACAAGGAGGCGGTCTGTTACCCACACCACAAGGAGGTGGTCTGTTACCCACACCACAAGGAGGTGGTCCGTTGCCCACAGCACTAGGAGACGGTCCGTTACCCACAGCACTAGGAGGTGGTCCGTTTCCCACAGCACAGCACAAGTAGGCGGTCAGTTACCCACAGCACAAGGAGGAGGTCCGTTACCCATGGCATGACACAAGGAGGTGGTCCGTTAACCATGTCATGGCACAAGGAGGCGGTCCCTTACCCATGTCACAGCACAAAGAGGCGGTCCGTTACCCACGGCATGAGAATGCAGTCCGTTACCCACAGCACAAGGAGGTGGTCCGTTACCCACGGCACGAGAAGGCAGTCTGTTACCCACGGCACGAGGAGGCCATCCGTTACCCACGACACAAGGAGGCGGTCCGTTACCCACAGCATGAGGAGGCGGTATGATACCCACGGCACAAGGAGGCGGTCCATTTCCAATGGCATGAAGAGGCAGTCAATTGGCCACGGCACAAGGAGGCGGTCCATTACCCATGGCATGCCACAAGGAGGCAGTCCGTTACCCATGGCATGGCACAAGGAAAAGGTCCGTTGAACACGGCACAAGAAGGTGGTCCGTTGCCCAAGGCACAAGGAGACAGTCCATTGCCCACGGCACAAGGAGGCGGCCCATTACCCTTGGCATAAGGAGGCGGCTTCTTACCCACGGCACAAGGAGGCGGTCCATTGCCCATGGCTCGGAACAAGGAGGTAGTCCGTTACCCACGGCACAAGGAGGCGATCCGTTACACACGTCACAAGGAGGCGGTCTGTTGCCCACACCACTAGGAGGCGGTCCGTTGCCCACGGCACTAGGAGGCAGTCTGTTACCCACAGAACTAGGAGGCGGTCCGTTACCCATGGCACGGCACAAGGAGGTGGTCTGTTACCCACGGCACAAGGAGGCGGTCTGTTACCCACGGTACGAGGAGGCGGTCCATTACCCATGGCACGGCACAAGGAGGTGGTCTGTTACCCACGGCACATGGAGGTCGTCCATTACCCAAGGCATGAGGAGGTGGTCGGTTACCCAAGGCACGAGGAGATGGCCCGTTACACATAGCATGAGGAGGCGATCTGTTACCCACGGCACGAGGAGGCAGTCTGTAACCCACAGCACGAGGAGGCAGTCTGTAACCCACAGCACAAGGAGGCGGTCCATTGCCAATGGCACAAGGAGGCAGTCTGTTACCCACAGCATGGCACAAAGAGGGGGTCCGTTACCCACAGCATGGCACAAGGAGGCAGTCAGTTACACACGGCATGGCACAAGGAGGCAGTCAGTTACACACGGCATGGCACAAGGAGGTGGTCCGTTACCCACAGCATGGCACAAGGACGTGGTCCATTACCCATGGCACGAGGAGGCGGTCCGGTGCCCATGGCACAGCACAAGGAGGTGGTCCATTACCCACGGCACAAGGAGGTGGTCCGTTACCCACGGCACGAGGAGGCAGTCCGTTGTCCACGGCACAAGGAGGCAGTCCGTTGCCCACAACACAAGGAGGCGGTCCATTGCCCACGGCACAAGGAGGCGGCCCATTACCCATGGTACAAGGAGGTGGTCCATTACCCACGGCACAAGGAGGCCATCCGTAACCCAAGGCACAAGGAGGTGGTCCATTACCCACAGCACAAGGAGGCAGTCCATTGCCCATGGCACAAGGAGGGTGTCCGTTGCCCATGGCACAAGGAGACGGCCCGTTATCCACGGCACAACGAGGCTATCCGTTGCCCATGGCACAACGAGGCTGTCCGTTGCCCATGGCACAAGGAGGTGGTTCAGTGCCCATGGCACAAGGAGGCGGTCCGTTGCCCACTGCACAAGTAGGTGGTCTGGTGCACACGGCACAAGGAGGCGGTCCGTTACCCACGGCACAAGGAGGCGGTCTGGTGCACACGGCACAAGGAGGCGGTCCGTTACCCACGGCACAAGGAGGCGGTCCGTTACCCACGGTACGAGGAGGTGGTCCATTACCCATGGCATGGCACAAGGAGGCGGTCGTTACCCATGGCACGAGGACGTGGTCCGTTACCCACAGCATGAGGAGGTGGTCTGTTATCCACGGCACGGCACGGCACAAGGAGGTGGTCCGTTACGCACGGCTCAAGGAGGCGGTCCATTACCCATGGCACAAGAAGGTAGTCCGTTGCCCACGGCACAAGGAGGCGGTACATTACTCATGGCACAAGGAGGTGGTCCGTTACCCACGGCACAATGAGGCAGTCCGTTACCCACGCCACTAGGAGGTGGTCTGTTACCCACCGCATGGCAAAAGGAGGCGGTCTGTTACCCACAGCACGGCAAAAGGAGGCAGTCTGTTACCCATTGCATGAGGAGGCAGTCCGTTACCCGTTGCACGAGGAGGCGGTCCGTTACCCATGGCACAAGGAGGCAGTCCGTAGCCCACGGCACAAGGAGGCAGTCCGTTGCCCATGGCACAAGGAGGCAGTCCGTTGCCCATGGCACAAGGAGGCGGTCCATTGCCCACGGCACAAGGAGGTGGCCCATTACCCATGGTACAAGGAGGTGGTCCATTACCCACGGCACAAGGAGGCCGTCCGTAAACCATGGCACAAGGAGGCGGTCCATTACCCATAGCACAAGGAGGCGGTCCGTTGCCCACGGCACTAGGAGGCGGTACGTTACCCACGGCACTAGGAGGCGGTCCGTTACCCATGGCACAAGGAGGCAGTCTGTTACACATGGCACAAAGAGGCAGTCCATTACCCATGGCACCAGGAGGCAGTCCGTTACCCATGGCACGAGGAGGTGGTCCGTTATCCACAACACAAGGAGGCGGTCCATTGCCAATGGCACAGCCCAAGGAGGCGGTCTGGTGCCCATGGCACAAAGAGGCGGTCGGGTGCCCACGGCACAAGGATGCAATCCGTTGCCCACAGCACAAGCAGGCGGTCCATTGCCCAAGGCACAAGGAGGCAGTCCGTTACCCCCGGCACAAGGAGGCAGTTTAATACCCATGGCACAAGGAGTCGGTCCATTACCCACAGCACAAGGAGGCGGTCCGTTGCCCACGGCATGGAACAAGGAGGCCGTCCATTGCCCATGGCACGGCACAAGGAGGTGGTCCATTGCCCACGGCATGGCACAAGGAGGCGGTCCGTTACCCATGGCACGGCACAAGGAGGCCGTCCGATGCCCATGGCACAGTACATGGAGGCCATCCGTTGCCCACAGCACGGCACAAGGAGGCCATCTGTTGCCCACAGCACAAGGAGGCCGTCCGTTGGCCGGCCATCGCCCATGACACGGCACAAGGACGCGGTCGGTTGCCCATGCCACAAGGAGGCGGTTCGTTGCCCACGGCACAAGAAGGCAGTCCATTGCCCACAGCACTAGGAGGTGATCCATTACCCACAGCACAGCACAAGGAGGCGGTCTGTTACACACGGCACAAGGAGGCACTCCGTTACCCATGGCACCAGGAGGTGGTCCGTTACCCACAGCACGAGGAGGTGGTCCGTTACCCACAGCACGAGGAGGTGGTCCGTTACTCACGGCACGAGGAGGCGGTCCGTTACCCACGATACGAGGAGGCGGTCAGTTACCCATGGCATGCCACGAGGAGGCGATCCGTTACCCACGGCACAAGGAGGCAGTCCGTTACCCGTGGCACAAGGAGTCGGTCTGTTGCCCACGGCACAAGGAGTCGGTGCGTTGCCCACGGCACAAAGAGGTGGCCCGTTGCCCACAGGACAAGGAGGCGGTCTGTTCCCCATGGCACAAGGAGGCTGTCCGTTGCCCACGGCACAAGGAGGCGGTCCATTGTCCACAGCACAAGGAGGCTGTCTGTTGCCCACGGCACAAGGAGGCTGTCCATTGCCCACGGCACAAGGAGGCGGTCCATTGCCCATGGCACAAGGAGGCTGTCTGGTGCCCACAGCACAAGGAGGCGGTCCGACGCTCACGGCACAAGGAGGCGGTCCGGTGCCCATGGCATGGCACAAGAAGGTGGTCCGGTGCCCATGGCACAAGGAGGCAGTCCGTTACCCATGGCACGAGGAGGCGGTCCATTACCCATGTCACGAGGAGGCGGTCTGTTACCCATGGCACGAGGAGGTGGTCCATTACTAATGGCACGAGGAGGCGGTCTGTTATCCATGACACGAGGAGGCAGTCCATTGCCCACAGCACAAGGATGCGGTCCGGTGCCCTCAGCACAAGAAGGCGGTCCATTGCCCACGGCACAAGGATGCAATCCGTTACCCAAAGCACAAGGAGATGGTCCGTTGCCCAAGGCACAAGGAGGTGGTCCGTTCCCCACTGCACAAGGAGGCAGTCCTTTACCCACGGCACAAAGAGGCGGTCTGTTACTCACGGCACAAGGAGGCGGTCCGTTGCCCACGGCACAAGGAGGTGGTCCATTGCCCACGGCACGGCACAAGGAGGCGGTCCGTTGCCCACGGCACGGCACAAGGAGGCGGTCCATTGCCCATGGAATGGCACAAGGAGGTGGTCCGTTGCCCATGGCATGGCACAAGGAGGCGGTTGTTGCCCACAGCACAAGGAGGCGGTCTGTTGCCCATGGCACAAGGAGGCGGTCCATTGCCCACAGCACAAGGAGGCGGTCTGTTGCCCACGGCACAAGGAAGCAGTCCATTGCCCACGGCACAAGGAGGCGGCCCGTTGCCCATGGCACAAGGAGGATGTCCGTTGCCCATGGCACAAGGAGGCGGTCCATTGCCCACAGCACAAGGAGGCTGTCCATTGCCCATGGCACAAGGAGGCTGTCCGATGCCAATGGCACAAGGAGGCTGTCTGGTGCCCACGGCACAAGGAGGCGGTCCGGTGCTCACGGCATGGCACAAGAAGGTGGTCCGTTGCCCACAGCACAGCATGGCACAAGGAGGCAGTCTGTTAGCCACGGCACGAGGAGGCGGTCCGTTACCCATGGCACGAGGAGGCTGTCCGTTACCCACGGCATGAGAAGGTGGTCCAATACCCACAGCACAGCACAAGGAGGCAGTCCGTTGCCCACGGCACAGCACAAGGAGGCGGTCTGTTGCCCACAGCACGGCACAAGGAGGCAGTCCGTAGCCCACTGCACAAGGAGGCGGTCCATTGTCCACGGCACTAGGAGGCAGCCCGTTGCCTGCGGCACAAGGAGGCTGTCCATTGCCCACAGCACAAGGAGGCAGTCCATTTCCCACGGAACAAGGAGTCGGTCCGTTACCCACGGCACAAGGAGGCGGTCCGTTACCCACAACACAAGGAGGCAGCCCGTTACCCCCCGGCACAAAGAGGCAGTCCGTTACCCACACCACAAGGAGGCGGTCCGTTGCCCACAGCACTAGGAGGCGGTTCGTTACCCACGGCACAAGGAGACGGTACGTTACCCATGGCACAAGGAGGCGGTCCATTGACCACGGCACAGCACTAGGAGGTCTGTTGCCCACGGCACAAGGAGGAGGTCCGTTGCCCACGGCACGGCACAAGGAGGCGGTCTGTTGCCCGCGGCATGGCAAAAGGAGGCGGTCCGTTGCCCACGGCACAGCTCAAGGAGGTGGTACGTTGCCCACGGCACAGCACAAGGAGGCGGTCCATTGCCCACGGCACAAGGAGGCAGCCTGTTACCCACAGCACAAGGAGGCGGTCCGTTGCCCACAGAACGGCACAAGGAGGTAGTCCGTTACCCACAGCACAAGGAGATGGTCTGTTACCCATGGCACAAGGAGGCGGTCCGTCACCCACGGCACAGCACAAGAAGGCGGTCTGTTGCCCACAGCACGGCACATGGAGGCTGTCCGTTGCCCACAGCACAGCACAAGGAGGCGGTCTGTTGCCCACGGCACAGCACAAGGAGGCGGTCCATTGCCCACGGCACAGCACAAGGAGGCGGTTTGTTGCCCACGGCACAAGGAGGTGGTCCGTTGCCGACGGCACAAGGAGGCGGCTCATTGCCCACAGCACAAGGAGGCTGTCCGTTGCCCACGGCACAAGGAGGCGGTCCGTTACCCACACCACAAAGAGGCAGTCCATTGCCCACGGCACTAAGAGGCGGTCCGTTACCCACAGCTCTAGGAGGTGGTCCGTTGCCCATGGCATGGCACAAGGAGGCTGTCCGTTACCCACGGCAGGGCACAAGGAGGCGATCCATTACCCATGGCACAGCACAAGGAGGTGGTCCGTTACCCAAGGCACAAGAAGGCAGTAAGTTACCCAGGACACAAGGAGGTGGTCCGTTACATGGCACAAGGAGGCTGTCCGTTGCCCATGGCACGAGGAGGCCGTCCATTACCCACGACACAAGGAGGCGGTCCGTTACCCATGGCACGAGGAGGCGGTATGTTACCCATGGCACAAGGAGGCGGTCCGTTGCCCATTGCACAAGGAGGCGGTCCGTTGCCCATGGTACAAGGAGGTGGTCATTTGCCCATGGCACAAGGAGGCGGTCAGTTACCCATGGCATGGCACAAGGAGGCAGTCCGTTACCCACGGCACAAGGAGGCGGTCCGTTGCTCACAGCACAAGGAGGCGGCCCATTACCCACGGCACAAGGAGGCGGCCTGTTACCCACAGCACAAGGGGGCGGTCCGTTGCCCACGGCACAGCACAAGGAGGCAGTCCATTACCCATGGCATGGCACAAGGAGGAGATCCACTGCCCACAGCACAAGGAGGTGGTCCGTTGCCCACGGCACAAGGAGGTGGTCCATTGCCCACAGCACAAGGAGGCGGTCCGTTGCCCACAGCACAAGGAGGCGGCCCGTTACCCACGGCACAAGGAGGCAGCCTGTTACCCACGGCACAAGGGGGCAGTCCGTTGCCCACGGCACAGCACAAGGAGGCAGTCCATTACCCATGGCACAGCACAAGGAGGAGGAGGTCCATTGCCCACAGCACAAGGAGGCGGTCCGTTGCCCATGGCACAAGGAGGCGGTCCATTGCCCATGACACAAGGAGGCGGCCCATTACCCATGGCACAAGGAGGTGGCCTGTTACCCACGGCACAAGGAGGCGGTCCGTTGCCCACAGCACGGCACAAGGAAGCGGTCTGTTGCCCACAGCATGGCACAAGGAGGAGGTCCGTTGCCCACAGCACAAGGAGGTGGTCCGTTGCCCATGGCACAGCACAAGGAGGCAGTCTGGTGCCCATGGCACAAGGAGGCAGTCCATTGCCCACGGCACAAGGAGGCAAACCATTACCCACGGCACAAGGAGGCGGCCCGTTACCCACGGCACAAAGAGGCGATCCGTTGCCCATGGCACAGCATAAAGAGGCAGTCCATAATCTACGGCACAAGGAGGTGGTCCATTACCCACCGCACAAGGAGGCGGTCCGTTACCCACGGCATGGCACAACGAGGCAGTCCTTTGCCCACGGCACAAGGAGGTGGTCCGTTACCCACGGCACAAGGAGGCGGTCAGTTACCCCTGGCACAAGGAGGTGGTCCGTTACCCACAGCACAAGGAGGCGGTCCGTTACCCACGGCACAAGGAGGTGGTCTGTTACGCACGGCACAAGGAGGCGGTCGGTAACCCATGGCCCGGCACAAGGAGGTGATCCGTTACCTATGGCACAAGGAGGTGGTCTGTTACCCACGGCACAAGGAGGTGGTCCATTACCCACGGCACAAGGTGGCGGTCCATTACCCACGGCACAAGGTGGCGGTCCATTACCAACAGCACGGCACAAGGAGGTGGTCCAGTGTTAGATTATGCTCGTTGATGCTCGTTGATGCTCTTTAATGCCATGTATAAGTTAGCATTCGCTACGCCATTTTCTTCTTGAGACGCCATTTTATGTACTGTTCGAAACTAATCCTATTTGATTCCAAGAAATGCCCCTTGCTAAGTTTCGTTTCTGTAACGTTTCTTGAGTACCTTACCAGCAAAGTAGGTACCAGCCTGACTCCCAACAGGGTTTTTGGTCAGCATATCCTTCCCAACAACCATTACAGGACAACCGCAGTGTCCTCCTGCTCTAGGCAGCGAGCACGTAGACATCCTCCGCCTGCTGGTAAGTCACAGGACAGTTCTAGAAGACAATGATGTGTCACAGGTACCGGTCAACTAAGTCCCTCCTCAAAGTTTCAGAAACCCCTCTCCAAATTTTAAAAACGATAGAAAAGCATCTCTTCTAACAAATAGGTGTTGGACGTAATCCAGCACGTTCACATCCAGGAATTTGTTCAAAAGCCTCCCAGTTTTCCGCCACGCAGAACATTGCATCGTCATCTTTTTCTGCTGAAACAGGAAATTTGCTTACTTCTCCCCAAAGAGGAGATAGAGGAAGATTTGTTATGTCAACGCAACACAGGGTTTTACTCCAACTTCTTCCTTATCAAAAAGAAGTCAGGAAAGTGGAGACAAGTAATTGGCCTCAGGTTCTTAAACAAATTCATCAAGAAGCAGTCTTTCAGGATGTTGTTCTTGCAGGAGATTCTGCAGCTCCTAGATACAGCTGATTCAATTACATGACATCCTTGGACCTGCTAGATGTGTATTTCCATATCCCCGTCAAGGTAAAGCACCGAAAGTTTCTGCGATTTCCAGTGGCACGGTGCCATTACCAATTGAAAGTGCTTCCTTTTGGGCTAGGATTGGCTCCCAGGGTCTTCACAAAGTGCATGGCTCAGGTGCCGCCTGTGCTGAGGAGATCAGGGCACCAGGTTTTTTCATACTTGGATGACCGGCTAATAAAAGGATCCACTTCTCACTCTGCAAGAAAAACAACTTGGGGCCTGTCTGCGGCTATTCAAAACTATGGGCCTCAAGCTGATCAGAGAAAAATCATCCCTAATCCTATCCAGATCAGCTGTTTGCCTGGGGGCAATCCTGGATACAAAGGTTGCCAAGGCTTTCCCCACTGAGGAAAGAATTCATCACCTCAAGTCAATCATAGCATCTATCTTGGCAAGAAAATTCACTTCTGTATGGAAGTAAAAGTCAATGTTGGGGATGATGTAATCCTGAATCCCATTGATTCCAAACTGTCATCTTCGCATGCAACTGTTGCAGGAGCAGCTAGACGATCAGTGGATCCAGTGCCAGGACACCTTTGAGGACCCAATTTCGTTTACATCGAAGATGAAGTTGGCGATATCTTTCAGGGCCTCTCATTTGTTCCCGTACAACCCCATATAATGATTACGGATGCCTCCCTAGAAGGCTGGGGAGCTCACTTGCTGGACTTAGAGATTCATGCTAAATGGGCCGCTCATGAAGCTTTGTCTCACATATATTTTCTGGAATTGAAAATGGTTTTCCTAGGTATTCAGGCCTTCCTTCCCAGGCTATGCAACTCTTCAGTCTTGGTGGGACCAGACAACACTACAACCATGTTTTATCTCACCAAACAAGTAGGAACACGATTGCAGGTTCTGTCGATTCCAGCTCAACAGATCTGGGAATGGTTACTGGCCAACAACATTATCTTGAAGATAAAAACATGTCTCAGGGGTACAGAACCAATGGGTGGACACCTTAAGCAGGACAGACAAACAGTGCCACGAGTGGGAACTCAATCAGCAGCACTTAATGCAGGTTTTGCAGCATTGGGATTATCCAAACTTGGATCTTTTCACTACTCTTCACAACAAGAAATTCAACTTGTATGCCAGCAGGTACCCTCAACCGGGTTCTTGGAGAAATGCATTCCACCTAGCATGGACGGGGATGTTCACATATGCTTTCCCTCCATTCCCATGGTCATCCACAAGATGAAGCAGGAACCTTGCCGTTTCCGTCACATAGCCCCAGCGCGGCCAAGGCAGTATTGGTTCACAGAGCTTCTTCGCCTATCGGAGTGCACACATTTTCCATTTCAACCATCTGAGGATTTTCTGTCGATGAGCGAGGGACAAGTTGTACATCCACAGATACGATCACTCAACTTGTCAGCTTGGCTCGTCACACCAATGAGTTCAACACTAAGGGGCCGATTCTGATGCGGGTTGGAAAAGCTTCCCGACCGAATCGGTTGGGAAATGGTTTCCGACCCACTCGGATCGGGAAAGTCCGACCGGCGGAGTAGGATGCATCCGGATGCTTCCAGATACGATTTGGTTGAACTCCCATTGACTTCAATGGGAACATTTGTTCCTAACCGCATCAGAATTGGGCCCTCGGTCGGGAAGACACGTTCCCGATCCGATTTGGAAGGAGCAAATGCCGTTAGGAGGCCTTCCTAACCGCATCAGAATCAGGCCCTCGGTCGGGAAGCTTTTCCAACCCGCATCAGAATCGGGCCCTAAATCTTTCTGAGGATTGCAGATCGACTCTCTGGCATGCTCGTGCTGAATCCACAACTAAGGGGCCGATTCCGATTCGGGCCGGAAATCTCACCGACCGAGCCGGACCCGGAGAGATTTCCGACCGAATCGGACCCTAGCAGCCCGACCGAACGAGTACGATGCGTACGCATGCTATCGGACTCGATTCGGTCGGACTCCCATTGAAGTCAATGGGAGCCGGTCGTACAACGCGTACGCGGGCTCCCATTGACTCAATGGGTGCGAGGCGAACAAGGGCGCCCCCTACAGCGTGTACGCGGCGAAGCGACTCGCGCCGTACACGCACAGGTAGGGGGGACCCATGGGTCCCCCCCTGTGTGCGACTCGCGCGGCTACGCATACAGGGGGCTCTGACACGGACCCCCGAAGTACGGCTCCGACTGCTTCTTCGAGCCGGACGGCGCGAGTCGGTCGGACTGCTCGCGGCGCGCATCGTACTTGCCCGGCCGGGGAACGTCTCCATTGCGCGGTGCGAGACGCATCAGTGCGAGTCGGTCGGAGCGGTTGGGACGGGCGTACGAGTCGGTCGGCGAATTCGCACGCGCTCGCATCGTACTCGCTCGCCCGGACGCACGTACGAATCGGTCGGGAAAGAGGGCTCCGAATCGGATCCGGTTAAGCCAAATCCGATTCGGTGCTCTACCGGCCGAGATCGGAATCGGCCCCTAAATGTTACTCTCAAAATGGAAGAGGTTTTGCTCTTAGTGTGGCTCTCAGTCTCTGCAGCCTCTCTCTTCCACTCCAGGGCAGGTACTTCCTTATCTGCTGCAGCAAGCGAAATCAGGAATGTCTCACTCATCTATTAAAGTCCATCTTGCGGCTATCTCCGCTTACAGGACAACTTTCTTTATTGTCCAACAGACTGGTTAAGAAGTTCATGAAGGTCCTATTTTGAGTCTACCCTCCAGTAAAGCCGCCTCTTGTGGTATGACAGCTATACACAGTCTTATCTAAGCTAATGAGAGCTACTTTCGAACCAATCCATAAAGCTGACTTGAAATTTCTTTCTTGAAAAGTAGCTTTTCTTTTGGCGCTCACCTCCATGAGGAGAGTAAGTGAAATTCAAGCCTCGACAATTCAAAAACTATACTTGCAGTTCCAGGACAATAGTCATTTTGCGAACTAACCCTAAATTCATCCCGAAAGTCCCAAAATCTTTTCACCTAAATGAGCTCATCATTTTACGGACGTTCTTCAGTAAACCATCTTTTCGAGGGGAGGGAGTCTTACATTTTCTGGATGTTAGACGCTGTCTCAAGTTCTACCACAATAGAACAAAGATTTTCAGGAATTCTGATCAACTCCTGATTTCTTTTATCTCACCAAGGAAAGGTCAAGCTCTGTCACAAGCAAGTATTGCCAGCTGGGTGTCTGCAGCCATCACTTTCTGTCATGAGAAAGCAGGAAGACCATTATCTGCAAAGGTGAATGCACATTCTACGCGAAAGGTCGCTGCTTCTTCAGCCCTGTTCACAGGAGTATCATTGCCTGACATCTGCAGGACAGAGACGTGCGCTAATGCCCCCACCTTCACGAAGTACTACTGCCTAGATTCATGGAGAAAAGCCGATGTGGCAGTTGGACAGCCTGCGTTGCGGCACCTGTTTTCCTAAGGTATGCAACTTTTGGTTATGTTCATATGCATTACCGTGTATGATGTATTTTCTCTCTTTTACTTTTATTGTGGCTCTGTTCACATATTGTTTTTCGGATCCTTGTATTGAAGTCATGTTAATGAGTTTCATCTTGCTGTATTATTTTTTTTATCAGGGTGGGATGGTTTGCCTTACCCACCTCCTTTGTTACCTTGGTATGGCATACTACTCTGATTCAAGCATGTTAATCTGTAAAAGGTACAATGCTGGAAAAAACCCAAAAAACTTCCCTTTACACTGTGGTTCTCCAGTATACTGAGCTTTCATAGATTCACATGCGACCCTCCCTCCCTTCTCCCTGTTAAGGCTCACCAATTACATACCTCTTTTTTTCGTGTATTACACTTGTGCTTGAAATCTGAGGTATGGTGGCTCTGCAGGAGATGAGGGCTTCAGAGTCTATATTATGACTGGTTGAAGTTAGGATGCTTTAAAACAATGTGAATTCGTTACAAATGTCTATTGATTTTAATGAGGTGTTAAGGCTAATGCTTTAACACTGCTTATATTATGGTTATAGTGGGACTCCCACCATGACTACGGGCAAGATTCAAGCATGTGAATCTATGAAAGATATCAATACTGGAGAACCACAGTGTACAGGTAAGTAACTTGCTTTTTAACATTTACCAAGCAATGCAAGGCGACCTTGCGTGGCCCTGCGTGGCTTGGTAAATCTGGAGTAACGCAAGGCAGTGCCAGTCACTGACTTGTGCTACTCTGCCCTGGGAAGGCTTCTGTCGGTGAAGCATGGGTGTTCCCACGCATCTAATCATTGATTTTGCCACATTCCCCGACTTAGCAAGACTAGCAAACCTGGGACTGCATCAAAATGGTATGCATGCCCAGGGGAGGCACAATGAAGAGAAATATCTTTATTTCTCCTCGTTATTTCTTCTTCCTAAGTGTGCTGAAGAGGAAAAAGCCTCAAAGGATAGTTTTGTGCAGGGAGGTGTCCCTTCCTGCACAAAAACAATCTTGCTTGTAACGCAGATACCATTGCACCATGGCACCATGACACAAGGGCGATTGCGTTGGCGCTAGGCTACAGATTGTGCGCAGGCCTAGTGCAGGAATGGGACTTATCTTGATAGATATGGCACATTCCTGCCCTTCGCGCAGCGCAGCAAGTTGTATCGCTGCGTTGCGTGAAAGAATGATAAATCTGTCCCAGAGTATTGTAATAGTTAAGCCATATTAGCTTTTATAATTGGTTACTAATATAATAACATTTTAAGACCGCTTCGGTGTCTTGTCACCTGCAGCAGCGATCCCTCCATTTCCATATTTTGGTTGCTTTTTTGGGGTCCAGTATTGCACACATCAGTTTGCAGAAATAAAATCCTGAAAATTGAACACACTCTTGCAACAGCTGAAAAACCAAATCAGGAGGGATAAACACTGGGTCGAGCAGATTGGTATTTGGAAACCCTATCTTGGCAGGGCTGTGAGCTATAGAGGTCGGTCTTCTGTTTGTTTCAAGTATCATTATACGTTTCTGTATTCAAGCCAGAATCTGTATAGCTAGGCCAAGTGGCATAAAGCACCTTTCAGAAGCCTCAAAGTGCTATCCACAACAAAGCAGAGGAGTCTGAGGCACAGAGAAGCCAGAGGCAGAGAATTGTAGTACATTCGCTTTGACTTCTGTTCTATCAAAAATCTTTGTGAATGGCCAGAGGTAACGTATTTCTTGGGTCTTACAAACTCTAAGAGGCTATGTGATTTACCAGTTCTGGGTTGACTACCACAAGAGACTATGGCCTGATGTACGATGGGTTTTACAGTTCATAAACCCTCTGACTGTTAATCAGAGGGTTTGTGAATGCTACAACCCTTTTTGTTATGTAGTAAACAATCCAGGCAATGCGGAAATCGTTTTCAGAATCACTAAATGTGTTTAGAAATGGATAATGAATCGATAATTGGAATGGGCAGGTTTTGGGCATCTCTTCCTAATACCAACGGTACCCTATGTATAAATGTTTTGCAACCAAAATCCAGTTGCAAAACACTGAAAAGTTACTGACTCAGAGTTGTGTTGGTAAGACATTTGCAAAAGAGAAAGGTGTCCCTTCCACTTTATGACTGTTTAAAAAAAAAACAAACAATTTTTTTAAATAGTCTTGTTTTCTTTAAGGTAAGTGGCTGCATTGAGTATTTTAAAGGTGATCATTGAAATGGAGATCTGCTGACCCAAGCAACCACCATCCGTGTGAAGGCCACCAATCGGAGTGAGTCGCAATTTGTGACCTATCTCATTAACATTCATGTGGTAGGTTGAAGTACAACCCACTTATACTCAGAGTTTTACAAACTGGCGTGTTAGTCCATTGGAGGTTTGTAAAATTCTCAACTGATTGCAAATTGCAACCCGTTTGTCTTACACTAGGCCCTGAGCTTACTGAGCAGAAGGTTGTCGGTGAGATTCTTGATGAAGAGAGGAAAGAGAGCACAGGAGAAGACAGGAGTGAGGCCTGAAGCCCATTTGTGAGAAATAAGTAAGTGGCTATGGTATTATCACTTCAAAATGGTTCACTAACACAACATCGATGTAAAAAATATCGGTTAAAAATATCGAGTAAAAAATATAGACAATAAAAATATCGACTCCTATACTTAAACAGGTAAGTACAAAAATATTGAAAAAAAAATATTGATGTAAAAAATGTAGATATATAAAATATCGACTTTTATATAAATATAAAATAAAATAATATATATTAAATATAATTTTAACAAAATAAAATAAATTTAATATACATTTTAATAAAATATAACAAAGAAACTTAAATAAAAAAATAAACACACAAACATAATTTATACATATATATTTACTTTAAAACAATTAATAAACTATTATTTTTAATTTGTTAAAAGTTTAAAATAATATAAAAAATAAAATAAAATATTAATGATTTCAAATATGAAAAAACAAAAATCTATAATAAATTAAAACATTAAACTATTAAAAAAGATTTCACAATACAATCAGTGCAACAGTAGGGAAAGTGTTGGATAGCAAAGGGGTAAAAATAACTATTCCCACTCCAGTGACTGCAACAGTAGGGTAAGTGTTGGATAGCGGAGAAACTAAGGGGCTTATTTACAAGCCCCTTGCGCCACCCGTGTGTCACTTTTCCCATGTTAAAAATGACGCAAAAGTGGCGCAAGGGGCTTGTAAATAAGCCCCTAAATTAACTATTCCCACTCCAGTGAGAGCAACAGTAGGAAAGTGTTAGATAGCAGAGGGGCAAAAATTACTATTCCCACTCCAAAGAGTGCAACTGTAGGGAAAGTGTTGGATAGCGGAGGGGTAAAAATTACTATACCCACTCCAAAAAGTGCAACAGTAGGATAAGTGTTGGATAGCGGAGGGGTACGAATTTTTGTTCCCACTCCAATGAGTGCAAAAGTAGGGAAAGTGTTGGATAGCAAAGGGGTTAAAATTACTATTCCCACTCCAATGAGTGCAACAGTAGGGAAAGTGTTGGATAGCGGAGGGGTAAAAATTACTATTCCACCTCCAGTGAGTGCAACAGTAGGGAAAGTGTTGGATAGCGTAGGGGTAAAAACTACTATTCCACCTCCAGTGAGTGCAACAGTAGGGAAAGTGCTGGATAGTGGAGAGGTAAAAATTACTATTCCCACTCCAGTGAGTGCAACATTAGGGAAAGTGTTGGATAGCGGAGAGACAAAAATTACTATTCACACTCAGTTATAACAAAAAAAATATAATAAAAATTTTAAAAAATCATTAAAATAAATAAACAATATTTAAAAGATTAAAAATCAAATATATTAAATATATAAAAAGCAAACATATTATAATATTAATTACATATAACAAACACCTACAACTATTATATAAAATAAAATTATACATTTGTAAAAAAAATTATTTTGACAGCCCAAAAAATGAATTAATACATACATGTATTTATTTTATTTCCTACAATATAACACCACACCAAAAACAAAACACTTCAACATTTTAAATTAAATTTACTTCCATAATTAACATAATTAATAATCAATTAAAAAATAGTATTAATAAACAAAACTAATAAACATTAATTGACTACATACACTTTAACACTATAATATCCACAACACACACCTAAATTAAACTATAAAATATTAAAACACAATTAAAACGTATTTTTAAATTAAAAACTATTTACTATTAACAACTAATAATAAAGTAATTGAATGTATTTAATACCCACCCTTTACCCCTTTAAATGTAAAAACAACACACAAAAAATAAACAATTACCCAAAATAAATATCAAATAATTAACATTAACTATATCTTAATTAAACACAAATTACTTCCCACCCTTTACTCCTCTAAACACCACAACACACACCTAAAACTAATTACACAATTACCATAATAAAATTTTAATTAATTTAGTTAATATCAATTAACAAAAATTCATAATAAAAAAGAAACTACTTAACACCCTTTACCCCTATAAACCCCAAAACACACACCTAAAATGAATTACATATATACCATAATTAATTACCAATTAATTATTTAAAATTAATTAACAACCAATTATTAATTCATCAATTAAAAATAAATTACTTCCCACCCTTTACACCTATAAACACCACAACACACACTTAAAATTAATTACACAATTATCATAATTAATTACCAATTAATTAATTACAATTAATTAACAACCAATTATTAATAATAAATGACTTTACACATTTAAAAATATAAAATCAATTAAACAAATATTAATACATTTAAAAAATCAATTAATTTAATATAATTAAAGTACTTCCTACCCTATTCCCCTATAAACCCACAACCAACTACGGAACTAAAAAAGCAAAATTCAAATACAAAAATTAATCACTACTAAAAATTTAACACATATATTAAAAATACAAACAATTCTTATACACAAAACATACATCACATACATATAGAAATATATACTAAAATACATAACTTTAATAAAAAAAACGGTATTTTTAACAACTATGGGGTCGATTCCGATTCGGGCCGTAAAAAGCACCGACCGACTCGGAGCCGGAATTAATTCCGACCGACACGTATCTGTGGCGCCCGACACGCCAAGTACGATGCAAAGCGTGCAAAATCCGACCGACACGTACTGAACCCAAGCCGAACGACCGAGCCGCACGGAAAACAGCAATCCGGCCGGAAAAACACGCGAATCGAACCGACCGACACGCACCCGGAACAAATCCAACCGAAACGTACCCGCGAACTCCAAACCGCAAAGTACGATGCAAGGCGCGAAAACCACGACCGAGTCGTACGGAGGACAAGCCGTACGACCGACACGCATACAAAACTGCGAGCCGAAGTAACACAAAACACCGCGACCGACGCGTACGCAGCATAGAAAACTGCACAAACACAGCGTGAACGAAACAGAGAAGACCGTACGAGACAACTGCAGGGTCCGACTCGGTCACAAGAACGTTTCCAACATGCACAGAAAGTACTAAGGAAAAATACACAAAAAAGGCCAAACAAGCAATTACAAAGCCAATAAATACTGGGGGGGGGACAGAGAACAAAGACACACCCACAACTCCACCCATATAAAGGACACAAATCCCAACCATGATCCTTTGCAAATGCTATTCTACTGCCAGCACTCAACAGACAGCAACCACACACCCACAGCTCATCCCTCACACAAGCCACACACCATCAGCACACCAACAAATAGCTACCTCACATACACCCAGCAAAACACACACTCACACACCCTCACCTGCACACCAACACACACATCACTCACCATCACCACCCATCACCATGCCCCCAAAGAAGAATCACAAGTTCCTAGATTGTGAATTGGAAGTCCTGGTAGACGAGATCCTCAGGGTAGAGCCACAGCTGTTTGGCACACTGGTCCAACAGACACCCATCTCCCAGAAAACAAAGATGTGGGAGAGGATCATCAACAGGGTGAACGCACAATCACCATGTCTGCGCACAAAGACTGACATCCAGAACAGGTGGTATAACGTGCGCAGGAGGGTACGGGAGCTGCTGAAGAAGGACTACCTCCTGAGCCAATACACCGGCAGTGGCCCTCCTGCCAAGCCAGTATACCTCAGGCCCTGGGAGGAGAAGGTGCGGGCCATCCTTCCGCCAGTGAGCGTCTATGGACTAGAGAACATCCCAGAGCCTGGTGAGTACACAACAAATGTACACAATATTCTGCCACAATACACACACACATCACTGTCAAGGGAGAGTCAAACCATGCACTCATAGCAATTACACAGCAACCAGAACAGAATCATCCCAAAATGTGTATGTCAGTCAGATAAACACAACACATGCCATCTCAAAGTTACATTTAACCGTGTCATCACATGTACAAACACAACTACAACTACAGCTAGGCAGTGGCACAAATAGAACTAACAAACACATCCAGACATGTAGCCACCACTACAACACCAACACACAGTGAAGACCACTGAAAGAAAGGAATTCTGTGTATGCTGGGCAAGTCAGTGTAGCCAATAGCATCATGGGAGTCGTAGTCACAGATATTGCTCACCCCCACAACTGTCCCATCAACACCACCATGAACCATGCGCACATCACAGGGAGTGGAAAAGGACTCACAAGATGGCTGACACTGGCTACTGCTGTGGGGAGCACAAGGCCCTGCTGGCAACTGTGCAACAACCAACAGCAGGACACCACTGACTGACATCCTGAGAGATAACTTCCACTCCCTGCAATGGAAGCACGTTCCATGGTGGGATATCTGGCTGGGTGGGAAGGAGGACTCGCAGCACTGACCATAGTCACAAGCACCTCCCCTCACACACTCCCTCAACACAAACTCTACATAACCCACCTGGGAGAATGCAATGCCTCACATCCTAACTCAAGATCCCACAAATAACCTCCACCCTGGGTTATGTTGTGTGAAGCACAGGGACACTCTTGGGACTTTTAGCCAAACAACTGCCAGGACAACACTCCCAGCCATCCTGTCAGCACAGGCAGCTCACCCCACAGGGAAGCAGAGTCAAAAGGAAGGAAGCATGGGCATGCTGGGAAGGGGGTGGAGGCAATAGCATGATGGGAGTAGTAGGCACAGATATTGCTCAGCCTCACAACTGGCCCATCAACACCACCCTGAACCATGCTCACATCACAGGGAGTGGATAAGGACTGACAAGATGGCTGACACTGGCTACTGCTGTGGGGAGCACAAGGCCCTGCTGGCAACTGTGCACCAACAAACAGCAGGACACCACTGACTGACATCCTGAAAGACAACTTCCACTCCCTGCAATGCAAGCACGTTCCATGGTGGGATATCTGGCTGGGTGGGAAGGAGGACTTGCAGCACTGACCATAGTACCAAGCACCTCGCCTCACACACCCCCTCAACACAAACTCCACATAACCCACCTGGGAGAATGCAATGCCTCACATCCTAACTCAAGATCCCACAAAGAACCTCCACCCTGGGTTATGTTGTGTGAAGCACAGGGACACTCTTGGGACTTTTAGCCACAACTGCCAGGACAACACTCCCAGCCATCCTGTCAGCACAGGCAGCCCACCCCACAGGGAAGCAGAGTCAAAAGGAAGGAAGCATGTGCATGCTGGGAAGGGGGGGTGGAGGCAATAGCATGATGGGAGTAGTAGGCACAGATATTGCTCAGCCTCACAACTGGCCCATCAACACCACCCTGAACCATGCTCACATCACAGGGAGTGGATAAGGACTGACAAGATGGCTGACACTGGCTACTGCTGTGGGGAGCACAAGGCCCTGCTGGCAACTGTGCACCAACAAACAGCAGGACACCACTGACTGACATCCTGAAAGACAACTTCCACTCCCTGCAATGCAAGCACGTTCCATGGTGGGATATCTGGCTGGGTGGGAAGGAGGACTTGCAGCACTGACCATAGTCACAAGCACCTCCCCTCACACACACCCTCAACACAAACTCCACATAACCCACCTGGGAGAATGCAATGCCTCACATCCTAACTCAAGATCCCACAAAGAACCTCCACCCTGGGTTATGTTGTGTGAAGCACAGGGACACTCTTGGGACTTTTAGCCAAACAACTGCCAGGACAACACTCCCAGCCATCCTGTCAGCACAGGCAGCCCACCCCACAGGGAAGCAGAGTCAAAAGGAAGGAAGCATGGGCATGCTGGGAAGGGGGGTGGAGGCAATAGCATGATGGGAGTCGTAGTCACAGCTCAACATCCCCCACCACATGGCCCAGCAAGCTCACACTCCCGCATGCACATTCCACAGAGAGTGGAAAGGCCCATCAAAGATGTCTGACACTGTTGCTGTGTCGTGGGAGCACAAGGGCATGCTGGGAACTGCACACCAACCAACAGCAGGACACCACTGTCAGCCATCTTGCCATTGCTCTCACACCCACACACACTGAACTCCCCACAAAAGCAAGTAAGTATGGGAATGCTGGGAAGTGGGGTGGAGGCAATAGCATGATGGGAGTCATAGTCACAGACATAGCTCACCCCCACAACTGTCCCATCAACACTACCCTGAACCATGCTCACATCACAGGGAGTGGAAAACAACTGACAAGATGGCTGACACTGGCTACTGCTGTGGGGAGCACAAGGCCCTGCTGGCAACTGTGCAACAACCAACAGCAGGACACCACTGACTGACATCCTGAAAGACAACTTTCACTCCCTGCAATGCAAGCACAGTCCATGGTGGGATAACTGACTGGCTGGGTGGGAAGGAGGGCCGGCTGTCAACCAAATACAACCAATGCAGACCATGTTCACACCCCAACAAATACATAGAAATGCCCAAATAATGCAGGACAATGTGCTACACCAATATCAACCCCTGACTGTGACAACTTAGGACAATGCAATGTACAGGCCCGCACCCAGAGGCACAGTCACAACTGTCAGGTGTGTCAACCATTGATGCCTGCAGAAACATAACATACATTGTGTGTGTCTCCCAAAAACAGGTGATGATGGGGACACAGCAGCAGACGCTGAGGAGTCCCAGTCCCAGGCTCAAGAGGATACGGAGCTCACTGGTGTCGTACAGCCTCTGCCCTCCTCCGATGAAGAAGACAAACCTGGCACCTCCGGTGTAAGTCAACATGCAGCACCAGCAGGACCACCAGCTGCAGCACCAGCAGGACCACCAGCTGCACCCCTGCACCCACCCCTCCAACGACTGTCACCACAAATACCATCCCTGCCGACATGGACAGAACAAGGAGCACCACCACCACAGGGACCCTGGACCAACGTGGGGCCATGGACACCACCACCACCACCAACCCCCAAGGGGGACCAGGGTCATCTGTGCGTGCCACTGCACGCACTGCACATGTCGGCAGGGGTGGTGGGAGGGGTGGGAGACAGAGGTCGCTGCTTGCAGAGGTGTCTGGTGTGCATGATGACCCACAACTGGTACGCATAGCCGATGCGTACCAGTCCAGCACCGGAGATCTCAGCCAGGTAGTGGGGCTCCTCAGAGACATGAAACAGCAGCAGGCTGCCCATCATGCCCACTTGGACTCACACATGTCCCGCGTGGAGTCCAAGTGGGAAGCACTGCAAGAGATGACGGCGGTGCACAGGGACATATTACAATGCCTCCGCCAGATGAACAGCAACCAGTCTACACCTCCCTGTGTGCCAACAACATCTGGTGCTGAACAAACTGCAACTGCCACAGGGAGGGAGGATGACTCTGGCGGAGAGTCCCCTGCACCGCAGCAGCCTGTACTTGAGGGGCCCCCCCCCAAAGAAGAGGGGTCGTCCGAGGAGGGGCAAGTGAGAGGCCGATGGCCAAGTGCAACCCCCAGGAAGCCTGAACCTGTTCTGGATGTTCACCTTTGTGCACAAACTGTTCACCCTGTTGACGGCAACACAACTCCCACACATGACATGGGGAGTACAAGTTGGACCAATGTCTCAGACAACTGTGGCCCCGATACTGGGGATTTTGTCTACCAGGACTTTCAATTCACCTAGGAACTTCTTATTGCAATATAAATGTACAGCACTAACCATCCTATGCACTATTCACACAAATGTATCACAATAAACACACTAATACACCATACTTGCCTCTGTTGTGATTCCAACGTGGGTGCTGTCATGGGGATGATGAACTGCAAAATTACACTGTGTATGCGAACTGCAACAGCAAGTACAACACAGGCATGTGAGTAATGGCAACGTGACACATATGAGGGAGACACACCACCAGGGCTACACAACACATACACACCTAGGCCATCTGACTCATTGCCTACACTGATGTTGCCAGGAAAGACGGTGCAATGCACAGACACCACACCTATTCCCAGTTGTAGTCAAGTAGCCCACAGGTGCAGTAAGCAAATGGCAGTCAAATGTGTGACCACAGACAACGCACATCACAAAGTGAAGCACAGGTTTATTACACAGTTGCAACATGTCGTAACCACTACAGATGCAAGGTAATCCCACCTGGCAGCGGGCACACAGTCAACAACTGTAGAAGGAAGGAAGTCCATGGGTGTGGCGCACATCACCTGTAGGGACACAACAGCTACCACCCTGGAAGTACAATCACGTCGTCGGTGGACACAGTTGACCAAACGAATCTGAAAGTACCCTGTGAAGGACAGAAATGACACACAGTCAAAAGCAATGGAGAACAGGACAGAACAGCAAAACTCATGCACAATACATGTTACAAGATACCCACCCAGAACCAAGTTAGCATGTCAACACTGTTGGGGAGTACAGACCACCTGTAAGCACACATCGCTACACACATCCAGTCAAGTAGCCCATGGACACACTCCAACAGCACCAGAGCACCACCTACACATATCATGCCAACTCACATCATTGACATAACACCTCAGGATACTCACATTCAGCTAAAGAAGTTGGTGATGAGCTGTGTGCGGACATCACCCTCATCATCATCATCATCACTGGCATCGTGGTCCAGGCCAGGATCCTCCACAGGTGGCGGATGTTGGTCATTGTCATCCTGGATGAGAGGCAACTCCTTCCGCACTGCCAGGTTGTGGAGCATGCAGCAGACGATGATAATCTTGCACACCTTCGCTGGGGCATATGGGAGGGACCCTCCTGTCTTGTCGAGGCAGCGGAAGCGGCTCTTCAGGAGACCAAATATCCGCTCAATGACTCTCCTGGTCCGACCATGTGCCTCATTGTAGCGCATCTGGGCTGGTGTCACAGGGTTCCAGAGGGGTGTCAGCAACCACGGCATGTTGGGGTATCCCGAGTCACCTACGGACAGACAAGTGCACATTAGCTGACTTGGAAAAGTGGGCGGAATACTACAGATCAGATCACACACAATGGCACAAAGTCAGTACACACCGACAAGCCAGGCACGCTGGTTCTGCATCTGTGCCATCATCCTGGGGATGCGACTACTCCTCATCACAAAGGCATCGTGTGCTGAACCAGGGAAACGGGCACACACGTGTGAGATGGTCATATCTGCAAGACACACCACCAGTGCATTGACCGAGTGGTAGTGCTTGCGGTTACGGTAGGCCTGCTCCTGGGCCTGTGGTGGTACCAAAGCCACATGTGTCCCATCAATGGAGCCAATGACATGCGGCATCCTCCCCAGGGCATAGAAGTCACTCTTCACGTCAGTGAGTCGTTGCAGTCTAGGGAAATAGATATACCGGTTCAGGTATAGCAACATTGCCTCCAAAACATCGCGGAGCACACGGCTCAACATGGTCTGTGACATCCCACCAGCAGTCGCCACAGTATGTTGGAAGGTACCGGTGGCAAAGAAGTGTAGGGCTGCCATCACCTTCACCTTGGGGGTCAGCGCTGTAGGATACGGCCGGCCAGGCTGCAAATGTGGGGCCAACTGCACTGCCAAATCCTCAATCAGCTGCCTGGTGAAGCGGTACCGTCGGATGCTGTCCCGTTCCACCATTGATGCCAGGTCTGGGAATGGTCGATGGACAGCAGGAGCCCTGCAGTGCAGAGGAGAAGAAAGCAAGATTGTCAGTCACCCCACATATGCGGCATTGAACACACTCAATATCACATCATACATCATTATGAGGCACAACTACATGAAGTGTGCAGTTCCGTAAGGACATGTATGGTACATACATGGCCAACATCTGTCATCACGGTTCAACAAGTGGCATCAATAAGTCCCAGGTTGGCCCATTGGATATCATGAGGCTGTGTCACAGTTCCCATCTCCTGCTGCCATGTCACAATCACCCCCCACAGTGACATGTGAGGACAGATGTGCCCCAGGCATCACAGCTCAACGACAGGTACATTCCCAGGGACCCTGTACTGCCACATGGACACTGGCATTACATGGAGTATCAGGTATACACCACAGCAAAACAACCATGACCCCCACAGGTAGTGGTTCCACTTGCCTCTGCAGGACAGACATGGACGTCTGTGACACACACACGCACAACATCAAAGTCCATGCACACACAACGTGGATGTGGAGACTGTCTCCCATTGTGCACATGAAATCAGAGACATTGTAAACACTACATGCACACAGACTGTGGAGGACCATCACTATTGTGCCACTGGGACACCCTGGCTCAAACATACCGTCCCACATGGGACTCACGGGGTATGTGACATGACATACACATACACCACCGTGAAATGTGACCATGGCACATGCACAGATATGAACAGTTGCACATCACAGTGGTCATGTACACGTAACACCCAGGATCCTGTCCCCATGAACACGTGCACAGCCTGGGGGTGGCTGCCCCCAGGTGACACCCACAGGACAACATGTACACCAACATACACACAATAGGAAATGCAGCCTTACATGCCTTATGATACAGTTTGGACAGGCTGTGGTGTTGTAGGTGTGCCCCTCACTCCCTGGGAGCTATCTGTGGCTGGCATATGTTCATCTGAGACAGGCATGGTGACATATGCCAGTCACTTGTACAGGGATGCGTTGAACAGCAATGGACCGATCGGTGCGCCCGGCCGGCCCATTGCATTCAATGAGTGCGGGTACGCGTTGTACCCCTGTACGCTTTGAACAGCAATGGACCGATCGGTGCACCCGGCCGGCCCATTGCATTCAATGTGTGCAGGTACGCGTTGTACCCCTGTACGCGTTGTACCGCAATGGACCGATCGGTGCGCCCGGCCCATTGCATTCAATGTGTGCGGGTATGCGTTGTACCCCTGTACGCGTTGAACAGCAATGGACCGATCGGTGCACCCGTCCGGCCATTGCATTCAATGTGTGCGGGTACGCGTTGTACCCCTGTACGCGTTGTACCGCAATGGACCGATCGGTGCGCCCGGCCGGCCCATTGCATTCATGTGTGCGGGTACGCGTTGTACCCCTGTACGCGTTGAACAGCAATGGACCGATCGGTGCACCCGGCCGGCCCATTGCATTCAATGTGTGCGGGTACGCGTTGTAGCCCTGTACGCGTTGTACCGCAATGGACCGATCGATGCGCCCGGCCGGCCCATTGCATTCAATGTGCGCGGTGCAGCGTTGTACCCCTGTACGCGTTGAACAGCAATGGACCGATCGGTGCACCCGGCCGGCCCATTGCATTCAATGTGTGCGAGTGCGCGTTGTACCCCTATGCAGCGTTGTACCGCAATGGACCGATCGGTGCGCCCGGCCGGCCCATTGCATTCAATGTGTGCGGGTACAGCGTTGTACCCCTGTACGCGTTGTACCGCAATGGACCGATCGGTGCGCCCGGCCGGCCCATTGCATTCAATGTGTGCGGGTACGCGTTGTACCCCTGCACGCGTTGAACAGCAATGGACCGATCGGTGCACCCGGCCGGCCCATTGCATTCAATGTGTGCGGGTACGCGTTGTACCCCTGTACACGTTGTACCGCAATGGACCGATCGGTGCACCCGGCCGGCCCATTGCATTCAATGTGTGCGAGTGCAGCGTTGTACCCCTGCACGCGTTGTACCGCAATGGACCGATCGGTGCGCCCGGCCGGCCCATTGCATTCAATGTGTGCGGGTACGCGTTGTACCCTGTACGCGTTGTACCGCAATGGACCGATCGGTGCGCCCGGCCGGCCCATTGCATTCAATGTGTCGTGGTGCACGCGTTGTACCCCTGTGCAGCGTTGTAACGCAATGGACCGATCGGTGCGCCCGGCCGGCCCATTGCATTCAATGTGTGCGGATACGCGTTGTACCCCTGTACGCGTTGAACAGCAATGGACCGATCGGTGCACCCGGCCGGCCCATTGCATTCAATGTGTGCGGGTACGCGTTGTACCCCTGTACGCATTGTACAGCAATGGACCGATCGGTGCGCCCGGCCGGCCCATTGCATTCAATGTGTGCGGGTGCGCGTTGTACCCCTGTACGCGTTGAACAGCAATGGACCGATCGGTGCACCCGGCCGGCCCATTGCATTCAATGTCGTGAGTGCACGCGTTGTACCTCTGTACGCGTTGTACCGCAATGGACCGATCGGTGCGCCCGGCAGGCCCATTGCATTCAATGTGTGCGGGTACAGCGTTGTACCCCTGTACGCGTTGAACAGCAATGGACCGATCGGTGCACCCGGCCGGCCCATTGCATTCAATGTGTGCGGGTACGCGTTGTACCCCTGTACGCGTTGAACAGCAATGGACCGATCGGTGCACCCGGCCGGCCCATTGCATTCAATGTGTGCGGGTACGCGTTGTACCCCTGTACGCGTTGTACCGCAATGGACCGATCGGTGCACCCGGCCGGCCCATTGCATTCAATGTGTGCGGTACGCGTTGTACCCCTGTACCGCGTTGTACCGCAATGGACCGATCGGTGCGCCCGGCCGGCCCATTGCATTCAATGTGCGCGGTACGCGTTGTACCCCTGTGCGCGTTGAACAGCAATGGACCGATCGGTGCACCCGGCCGGCCCATTGCATTCAATGTGTGCGGGTACGCGTTGTAATCCTGTACGCGTTGTACCGCAATGGACCGATCGGTGCGCCCGGCCGGCCCATTGCATTCAATGTGTGCGGGTACGCGTTGTACCCTGTACGCGTTGAACAGCAATGGACCGATCGGTGCACCCGGCCGGCCCATTGCATTCAATGTGTGCAGGTACGCGTTGTACCCCTGTACGCATTGTACCACAATGGACCGATCGGTGCGCCCGGCCGGCCCATTGCATTCAATGTGTCGCGGTACGCGTTGTACCCCTGTACGCGTTGAACAGCAATGGACCGATCGGTGCACCCGGCCGGCCCATTGCATTCAATGTGTGCGGTGCAGCGTTGTACCCCTGTACGCGTTGTACCGCAATGGACCGATCGGTGCGCCCGGCCGGCCTATTGCATTCAATGTGTGCGGGTACGCGTTGTACCCTATGCAGCGTTGTACCGCAATGGACCGATCGGTGCGCCCGGCCGGCCCATTGCATTCAATGTGTGCGGTACGCGTTGTACCCCTGTACGCGTTGAACAGCAATGGACCGATCGGTGCACCCGGCCGGCCCATTGCATTCAATGTGTGCGGTGCACGCGTTGTACCCTGTACGCGTTGTACCGCAATGGACCGATCGGTGCGCCCGGGCGGCCCATTGCATTCAATGTGTGCGGGTACGCGTTGTACCCCTGTACGCGTTGTACCGCAATGGACCGATCGGTGCGCCCGGCCGGCCCATTGCATTCAATGAGTGCGGGTACGCGTTGTACCCCTGTACGCGTTGTACTGCAATGGACCGATCGGTGCGCCCGGCCGGCCCATTGCATTCAATGAGTGCGGGTACGCGTTGTACCCCTGTATGCGTTGAACAGCAATGGACCGATCGGTGCACCCGGCCGGCCCATTGCATTCAATGTGTGCGGGTACGCGTTGTACCCCTGTACGCGTTGAACAGCAATGGACCGATCGGTGCGCACCCATTGACAATGGCCTAGCCTGGCAACGGACGCGTTTTCGAAATTCGAACGAGTCGGTTGCTGGAAATTCAGTTGGTCACCCACAACAATGTTGCAAAATCATGTATGTCATGAAGTTGAAGATTTGAAGGATGCTGTGGGCGTGTATTGGTGCTGCTATTCCATGGATTGGCCAGATTCAGAAGATGCAAACGACTTGGACCTATCACTTTGGACACATGGGACAGTATCTGCCTCAGCAGGACACATATATATTGTTGGCTGTTCCCCTGAGAGCTCACTTGCCTGCACTACATGCTCCAGGACGACATCTGCCACTGCACTGCTGCTGTCTCTGCCCCCTCTGGACCCTGCAATAGCACGTACTGTGGAGAGAGCCCCAGCCTTCAGCCTTGAGGAGAACCAGGCCCTGCTGGACAGCCTACTTCCACAGTACAGCAAGCTGTATGGGACACCAGGGGAGCAGGTGAGTGTTCTGTGCACTGCCTTTCTGAATGTGCATTTTGTCTGACTAGCAAGGCTGAAAGTCTGCACGCCACTGGCTAGCAGGCTCACTGAGTAGTTGTCACCCCCCATAGTGTGTAGTGACATGCACTGGACAGGTATGGTGCAGTGACAGTGCATTTGAACAAGGTTTTACTTCCCATGCAATGATACCATGTAGTGACTTCTGGCAAACTGTCCATGGGCAGCGTTGCACTGCCTGTGTACATCATGTGCCCCTGTGATTGAGACATGTATATACAACTGTGTCATGCACGGATATGTTGCATGTGTAGTAATGGCCTTTTCACTTTGTCATCCTGACAGGTTAATGCCCATCGGAAGCAGGAGATCTGGAAGGACATCGTCCGGGCTGTCCGGTCCGTGGGGGTCTACAAGCGCCGGATCCGCAACTGCCAGAAGAGGTGGCAGGACCTTCGGGGCTGGACCCGGAGGATTGCACGGGTCCAGCTGAAGCTGTCGCCTCCTCGCAGGAGGGGCGGAACACGGACCCTGACCCCCACATGCTCCAGATCCTGGCGGTGGTGTTTCCAGACCTGGATGGGCAGCTGAAGGCCAGACAGCAGCAAGGAGGGGTGAGTCAAAGACTGCACTGTGAACTCTGTATTACATGCTATGTGCCCTCCTCTGGCCTGGTTAAACTGCCACAGTACAGCAGTCATGTTGTCCAGGAGCCATGTCCCTCTATTGTGCACTGCCCACTCCTCATCTGATACCCAGGTGTGGCCCTTACATTCAGGGAATTGTGTCACTTGGGACTGTGTCCTTGCAGTTTGCTTCACTCAAGGTGGGGGACAGCATCTGTTTCCCTAACTCTGTTGTGGGCATCATGGGTGGGTCCATTGTTCACACAACGCCTGTGTTCGGACATGTAATCTGCGTGTTGCTTTGATATGCGGTCCACTTGCTGAGCTGAGCCACCACATGTGCCTGGGGTATCTGGCACACACCCATGCAGTGGGTGGGAACAATGTCTGGGCCCCAGGAGTGTGCAGATTACGTGTGTCACACATACATAGCCAGCTATCCACTGTCCAGGGCTCATCCCTCATTCATGTGGGGCAGGACAGTCATGCCTACTCCAGCCCATCCAATACACCTGTACTCCCACTCCCGTGTATCAGCTGACACGTTGTGCACAGTGATTTGACCCCTCAGGTGTCTGCCTCTGTGTCAGTGTGCTGTGGATTTGTTGCCAGGACTGCTGGGGTGTTTCTCGGTAGGGGCCCAGCATGCCACTGGAGATGTGACCATAGGAGACGATACTTGTGTGTCACATAGGTGTTTGATCAGCTGCCCGTGCAGACTGGGGTATGCGAATGTGAAGTTCAGGCAGCTGTTTCCCATTCACAGCAGATTGTGAGGGGCTCAGGTTCAGAGGGTAGTGTCACAGGTCTCCCATATGTCCAATCGGTATGACCTGGACAGATGAGGGTTAAGATGATGTGTTGTGTGGGGGATGTACATGTGCACTTGTGCAGCTCCAGGACTTGCATTCCCCATGACCTACTATTGTGACACAGTGCAGAGTGTTGTTGTCTGGCTGCCAAGTCATACATCACTGAGACAGTGATGTATGACTTAGCAGTCATGCCTCCGCCATGGCATGTGTCTACTTATTGGTGATCCTGCAGGGGAGTGACATGTGCTACATGCACACCATTGTGGCGATGGCTATCAGGACATGGGTGCATCATGGTGTCTGTCGCTGGTATGCATCACATGCATTTCCTATTTGACTCTGGGCATCCCTTTCATCCGGAAACCTGTACTGACTCAGTGGCAAGAGTTGTGATGTGTGCATGTCCACATGCTACACCGTGTCCTCTGCACTGTCCAACTACTGTGTAGGTGGTGCATGTGTCCACACTGGGGTGTTGCTATCCAACAGACACCAGACAGATGGGTGCAAGGCCATGTGGGATGTGAGTGCCATGGTTGGCATCAGACAATTGGCTTCTCCTGTTCATTTAGGGCACTTTTAGCAATGTTCAACTAATGATGCCAGGGCTTGCTCTGTAATGTGCTGTGCTCACAGTGGTGTGTGCGTTTGGTGCAGGTGACTGATGTCTGTCTGTTTCCCCATTGTTTGCAGATACATCCACGGCCACGGAAGGGGACAGCTCCACGGACCAGGAGGAGCCGGAGAGCCAGACTGGGTCAGCAGCCGAGGAGTGGTCGGAGGGACCCAGTGGCACAGAGGGCGAGGGAGCCACACCGAGGAGTCCTCAGCAGCATCCACCTCAGCTGAGGACCACAGCGGCTCGGAGGATGACTCCCTTATGGAGGCGGGTGTCAGCAGCCACCACACCCCAGCTAGTGTTCCTGTCCCCGCCACCCACCACCACCGCCCTCCCATCGGCTCCCATTCCCCAGGTCCGTGGAGGCTCCCATGTTCGGGAGCGTGTCTCCTTTGGGCCAGGCACCGCACCCCTGCCCCTGTGTCCCCTGCTGCCCTGAGTGAGGAGTCTGTGTACCTCCTTCGCCAGCTCCATGTAGGGCAGACAGCCATGCTGAGTGTCCTCCATGCGCACACCGCTCTGTTGACTCAGCTGGTGTCGTTCATGGAGGGCATCTCATCGGGCATGTCTGACCTACAGAGGGGCAATAGGTCCATGGACTCCTCCCTGACGGCAGCAGTGTCCCTCCTCAGACAGTCCCTCACCCCTCCTGCCTCTGCTCCATCCACACTCCCCAGCACCTTACCCGTCCCAAGCACACACACACCGGCACAGGCACACACCAGCACACACACGTCCAGCACACAGACACACACGCCACAAACAAAACGCACATGCACGCACAGTCAGGGGACTGAAACCAGACTCACAGGGGATGGGGCCCTGGAACACACACACGCATCCACGAGCACTGCGCAGTCCTCAGTTGCCTCTCCCTCCAAAGCACCCTCCCTTGCCTCACCTGCAACCCCAAAGACCCAGCGGCTCTTCCTCAGTGACCTCGGCCTCTTCCCCTCCGATCCAGCTGATACAGCATTCAGGGGGAAGAGGAAGCCCACCCACACGGAGCAGAGTGCCCCTCGCCCTCGGACACCCGCCCCCAGGCGCAGACAGACTGAGGCCCCCACCCGCAAGTCCCCCCGGAGTCGTAAGAGCAAGACCCCGCCGCCGCCCTGCAGCTCATGCACCAGGTCTCCTTCCTCCATCCCTCAGGCCCCCACCACACCCTGCCCCAGGTTCCCCCACCCACAGATATACCCTCCCCAAGAGGATCCGGCCTTCTCCCCTGCCACTTGCTCTCCCGGCACCACACCCCCGCTGCGCTTGTCTGTGCCACTGATGTGGTGAGGGTGTCCTCCCCCTCTGTCCAGCCCACCTTGCCTGTTCCCCATTCTCCTCCCCTGGTGGTAGGCACTGCAGTGGAGTCCACTACCACCCTGTCTGACTTGGGCACTGCAGTGGCGGACCTGTCCACTCCATCTGCAGGGTCCACTGCAGTCGTGCCGGCACCCACAACATCTGAGTCATGCCCCCCAGTTGTGCCGGCACACACCATGTCAGACACCTCCACTGCAGTTGTCAGTGGCTCTCCAGCACCCACCACCCCTTCCCTGCCTCCTCCTGGTGAGCCCTGATCCTGTCCCTGCGGTGCCTGGCCTGCCCCCCGGTTGCCCCTCCTAGTGGATTGTCCCTGGTTTTGTGCAGTGCAGGCATGCGTAGGGTGACATCTGCCACTGTCACCCTGTTTGGACTTTGACAATGGACTGGCCATTGGCCTTTGTGTTTTTTCTGGACTTTCACTTTTAAACACACATATGCTGAATAAAGCAACTTTCTGTTCTCTAGTGCTTATGCTTCTGATGTACATGTTGTTGATGATGCTAACCATGCCCTTGCTGCAGTGATGGTGATATTTGGTCTCATGATAATGAAGTGTTACTGTGCAGGAACACATGTGGTCCAGGGGGAATGTGTCCTATCCTGTGGTGTATCCATGTCATCCATAGCAGCATCTGAGGGTGTCATGTGTTCAGTATTTGGCAATGGGATTTCCTACTTACATTAGCAATTTCACATCTGTGGCTTCCACCCCTGCACATCTGTTGTGCCTGCCATTGTTCAATTCGTCTACTTCCCTGACCGTGTGGCCATCTCCACTGGACATGCAGGTTTGGGCATCAATGGGGAAGGACTCATCTGTGTTGTCAGTGCACATTGCTATACAAGTGTGTTGGATCTGTGCTGATGATTTCGTTGACACTCCCATGACCAGGCTGATGTGACAGGAGCCTTCATTTGGTGCTAATTGTTGATTGTGTGACCAAGTGCTCAGCTGACATGATGGGGCCCTACTGAGGCAACATATGGCACAGCTTTCCTCACACAGGAGTGGAGTCCCCTCATGGCAGTGTGTACTCCTGTGACATTGCCTGCGCCCAAGGTGTGTGTTGTATGAGCATGTCTGTGTGTTCACTTCCGTTTTGCATGCTGTGATCCCTAGTGTTGTACCTGTTTGTGATGCTTGCTGAGTTGACCTATGTTCCCCCAAAGTCTTCTCCCTGCGTTCTCTGTGATGTGGGTGCATGGCACATTACTGGTCATCAGGGTGTCACCCATAGGTGTGTTTGCTGTCAGGGCTGAGTTTGTGTGCAGACGCAGATGGGTCACAGTCAGGTTTCCCCTTGGCACTTGTTGTTTGCACCTGTCATGTGATTTCCAGTTTGTGTTATCTTTCAGTGATTGTGACACGTTGTGTGTGTGACTGCTGGCACTCCTCAGGGTCCGGGCTGCAATGTTGGTTGTTGTCTATGTGTGTTCTTTGTGGGTGACCTTGGCTTCTTCATTGGTGTGTGACTGTGGCTGGGATCCCATTGGTTGGTGTGGTATTGCCGTCATGTCCATGTACAGCGTAGTGTGCAGTGTGTCAGACATTCAGGAGTCTTGTTGAGTGGCCATGTGTGATGTGTTTCTGCACCTTGGTTCCCACCCACCACCCTGGAATTGTCATGGGTGCATGTGCAATGTCACCAGTGCATGTGTGCTTCACTGCTGCACATTGTTGGAGGTCGAGGTGTGTGGTGTTGAGTGTGTGCAGATGAGAGTTGTTGCCCGGCTAGACCCCTGCCTCCATGTTGGCCTTGGCTTACTGGCCGTGCTGATTGATTTGTGCTTGTGTAGGTGTGATGGTAGTTTGTTGCTCAGGACACATGACTGTGGTTCACAGTGTGAACGACATTTAGCTTTGTCATCACAGTGGGATTGTAATGCAGCCCAGGGTCACCACATTGTGGGGGCCCTGGGGGTAGTGCTGTGGTGTGTCTGTGTCTTGCTGTGTCAGTTGCTGTTCCTACGTGCCTGTGTGACATGTGTGATTTGTGCTCCCTCTCATCTGACAATGCCTGATTGCCCACATAGGGGATTTGGATCCATGAGTTACCTTTGTGTGGCACTGTATGCACATCTGTATGGTTGGTATTCAGGCCTCCTCATGTGTTGTGTGGTTGCCTGGGGACACTGGCACCCCCCCCCCCCTCACCTGTTGTGTTTGATGTGCAGTGTGGGTCTGCCTGTTTGTGTTTGTGCATCTGCACCACTGCATTGGCATATCTTGGGTGTGCCATTGGCTGTATGTAGTTTGGTGGGTTTCCCCTGCTGTCCCTGGGACTCCTAGGTCATCAGTCAGCACAATGATCATGGTTTGTGTGTCCCATTGCTGCCATGGTATGGTATCTGTTCACCTCACATCTACAGTCTCCACAGGGTATCTGCATTTGTGTGCCCATTGGTGCAAATATGTGGGTCTGCATTCTGATGGTCACTTCTGTCATTGTGTCATTGATGAATGTTGACTGTGTCAGCCCCCATGGGTGTTGTTTGTCTGCACATGGCCAAAGGTATGTCTTATTTGCACTGCAGTATTTGCCTCCCCCAATCTATGTTGCAATGGGACACATGCACTACTTTGCCACTGATGTGTTTTATGTTCTGTGACCAGGAATCATCCATGCAGTTTGGCAGTTGCAGCTTTTTCTTTGTCAACACTTACATTTTGGTCACTGTGATGATGGGGGTTTGGACCCCATTGCCACAATGTTCAAAATGTGCTTCAGCTATGGACCCCACACTTACCTTTTGGTCACTGTGATGATGGGGGTTTGGACCCCATTGCCACAATGTTCGAAATGTGATTCAGCTATGGACCCCACACTTACCTTTTGGTCACTGTGATGATGGGGGTTTGGACCCCATTGCCACAATGTTCAAAATGTGCTTCAGCTATGGACCCCACACTTACATTTTGGTCACTGTGATGATGGGGGTTTGGACCCCATTGCCACAATGTTCAAAATGTGCTTCAGCTATGGACCCCACACTTACCTTTTGGTCACTGTGATGATGGGGGTTTGGACCCCATTGCCACAATGGTCATGGCCTGCTTGCATTGTGGGGGCCACACACATATATGTGTGGCACATGTGATAGGGGGTCACATTGTATGTTCAAAGTCATGTTCAGTGTTGTAGGCATTTGACACAGTCTACACACGCTTGTCATGGTGTTGGGGGGATGTCTTTTTCTTGCATTCCCTAGGTTGTGGTGTGCTGGTTGTGTCATGCATTGTCCATCCTATGAGTGGGGGTGGTGTTGGTGGTAGGCATCCAGCCCCCCATGGCTAAGGGTGGTAGTAGTGGTAGGCATCCAGCCCCCTTGCTTAGGGTGATAGTAGTGGTAGGCATCCAGCCCCCCCTGGGTAAGGGTGGTAGTGGTGGTGGGCATCTGGCACCCCCCTGGGTAAGGGTGGTAGTTGTGGTAGGCATCCAGTACCCCTGGGTAAGGGTGGTAGTGGTGGTGGGCATCTGGCACCCCCCTGGCTAAGGGTGGTAGTAGTGGTAGGCATCCAGCCCCCCCGGGTAAGGGTGGTAGTAGTGGTGGGCATCTGGCACCCCCATGGCTAAGGGTGGTAGTGGTGGTAGGCATCCAGCCCCCCTGGGTAAGGGTGGTAGTTGTGGTAGGCATCCAGCCCCCTGGGTAAGGGTGGTAGTGGTGGTGGGCATCTGGCACCCCCATGGCTAAGGGTGGTAGTTGTGGTAGGCATCCAGCCCCCTGGCATAGGTGGTAGTAGTGGTAGGCATCCAGCCCCCCTGGGTAAGGGTGGTAGTGGTGGTGGGCATCTGGCACCCCCTGGCTAAGGGTGGTAGTAGTGGTAGGCATCCAGCCCCCTTGGTAAGGGTGGTAGTGGTGGTGGGCATCTGGCACCCCCTGGCTAAGGGTGGTAGTAGTGGTAGGCATCCAGCCCCCCTGGGTAAGGGTGGTAGTTGTGGTAGGCATCCAGCCCCCTGGGTAAGGGTGGTAGTGGTGGTGGGCATCTGGCACCCCCTGGCTAAGGGTGGTAGTAGTGGTAGGCATCCAGCCCCCTGGGTAAGGGTGGTAGTAGTGGTGGGCATCTGGCACCCCCATGGCTAAGGGTGGGAGTAGTGGTAGGCATCCAGCCCCCCTGGGTAAGGGTGGTAGTAGTGGTGGGCATCTGGCACCCCCATGACTAAGGGTGGTAGTAGTGGTAGGCATCCAGCCCCCCTGGCTTAGGGTGATAGTAGTGGTAGGCATCCAGCCCCCCCTGGGTAAGGGTGGTAGTGGTGGTGGGCATCTGGCACCCCCCTGGGTAAGGGTGGTAGTTGTGGGAGGCATCCAGCACCCCTGGGTAAGGGTGGTAGTGGTGGTGGGCACCTGGCACCCCCTGGCTAAGGGTGGTAGTAGTGGTAGGCATCCAGCCCCCCTGGGTAAGGGTGGTAGTGGTGGTGGGCATCTGGCACCCCCTGGCTAAGGGTGGTAGTAGTGGTAGGCATCCAGCCCCCTGGGTAAGGGTGGTAGTAGTGGTAGGCATCTGGCACCCCTGGCTAAGGGTGGTAGTAGTGGTGGACATCCAGCCCCCCCTGGGTAAGGGTGGTAGTAGTGGTTGGCATCTGGCCCCCCCTGGGTAGGGGTGGTAGTGGTGGTGCGCATCCAGGCCCCTGTGTTCATATGTGGCATTGGTGATGGGCATCCCGCCCCTATGGTGCTGCTGTTGCTGGTGTAAGTAAATTCTGCATCCCTCTGTGTGTGTGTGATGTGTCGTGTACGTGTTGTATGTGTTTTGTGGTTGGTGTCTGACTTACCTTCTGCACCGTACGCGTCCGTGCCTGTTCCGGTAGTAAATGTAGAATATTGGTAGGATCGGGACGAAGGGATTCATGGTTGGTTCGTGTCGTTCGTCTTTCTCGTTGCTTCGCGTCGTCCTCGTCGCTGGCGTGTTCGCCTCGTAGCCGTGGATCGTGTTGTGGCGCGAATCGGAGCTTATGTGCGCCTCTCCCGGATGCTTTGACGTGCCGTGCGTAGCGACGGGTTCGGCGCGTGACGGAAAGCGCATCGTACTTGTTCGGCCGGACGGGGCTGCATTTTCCCTTCCGTGCGACTCGATTCTGCGTTTCCGGATTCGCCTCGGTCGGAGAACAGGACCTAGATTGGGTGAGTACGACTCGGCCGGATTCTGTGCTGTTGTGCGCATCGTACTTACTCGTTCGGTATGATGTACGGATCGGTCGGGAAACAGGCATTCGCATGGCTTTTTTCCCGACCGAATGGTATTGGGTGCGCCTCCGACCGAGATCGGAATCGGCCCTATATTTTTGCAAACGATATTAAACACTTCGATATTTTAAAAATCGATATTACTTACCTTAAGTCGATATTCTTGACCACGATATTCTTGCTGTCGATATTTTTGAACCACGATATTTATTACTCGATATTTGTGCAACTCGATATTTTTTACTCGATATTCTGTCTTCACACCCTTCAAAATGGAGGGGATCCACTGGTAAAAGCCATTCTTAATTAGGAATCTAAACGATGAGATTTCACAGTAGAAGTTCATCAGAAGTTTAAAATAAGAGGGCATTTGTTGGCAGTTTGACTCATCAAAAGGATAAAGACTCAAATACGGAAACCATATTTTATAGCAGTGGTACAAAACATTAAGTAGCACAGTAGCCAGTGCTTAATTTTGTAATTTTTTATTATTATTTCAAGTCAGAAATGTTCAATACATAACACTCGATAAACAAAATATGTACACAGAAAAAAAAGAAGACATCGTTGAGGCGAAAATGTCAGTCGACCTAGAACACAACTTACTGCAAAATAATAATAATCATGGGCCAAGATATCCCTGATACAAACATACATACTTGGGGCCGACCCCGACGAACATCTAAGAGAAATAATATCAATCACCATTACAATGTGACCAATCCCAGCTGAGACCTGTCTAGATTTGATCAAGTTTCCTGAGTGAAGAAGGACCTCTCACATTGGCCAGGGCCAGCTCTGACTCATAAATTTGTCTCAGAAGAGACCAACGTTTGGTTGCTTTAGGAGGAACAACAGATATCCATGCTCTGAACCTTCAAGATCCATCGGGTATTTACAACCTGTCAGGAAGTATTCCCTCACTTGGAAATATTTAAAGAAAAACTGATGAGGGAGCCCTAGCTAGCCTGTAATCCGGAAAATGAGTAAAAGCCATTCAAGTCGTACACCTGCCCGATAGTCGGAATCCCGTATCGTGCCCAGGCCTGCCCATTTGGATCTTGAAACACTAATGGAAGAGTAGGATTATGTCACAACTGTGTTTCTTTATTTAAAAAGAAATTGAATATTTATTGCACATTTCGTGCCAAATACGAATAGTATCCTTCACAACCTTAAAGCGAGCCAGCTTGTAATAGTTTTGGTCCCACAACCAATATAAGAAAAGCCTATATTCTACATCCAGCACTAGTTGATAGCAGAGAGCTGCTTGATCTGGGTCTGCCAGGATTAATAGACTTCTTAGGCGCCCCACAAACGCAGCTAAGATATATAACTTATAAGCAAGGGGGTTCAATTCCCTGATTTTATGGGAGCTTCATAAGTCTGATTGCTCAATAAAATTCCAATGGCTCTGTCCAGGTGCTTGAAAAAAGAATCCAGGACCCGTAAGGGGATTGACCTTAAAAGATAAAGAAATTTCGGAAGGATATTCATTTTAACTATATTGCATCGCCCGATAATACTAAGAGGTAGTTTATTCCATGCCTTCATTTTGGCAATGACCGATATTAGCAGGTGCTCATAGTTCAATTTGATTATATCTCCCACCTCTGAGCACAGTTTGACACCAAGGTATGCAGCAGTGGAGATTACCCCTACCATTAGGACATCTGGCTCAAAGTTCACAAGGACCTGTGTTTTAGAGATGTTGGGCTTATACCCTGAAAATCCACCAAAATTTGCGTCCTCCTTAAAAACCTGACAAAAGGCTGACAGCGGATTTAATGCAAAAACAGCTACATCATCTGCGTACGCTGTAATTTTGAGTTCATGTCCACCAAACGTCAATGGCCAGTTGCCAGGGTTCGGAAATAGCGATCTTAAGTATGGCTCAATATACAAAGCAAATAAAAGGGAAGACAGCGGGTATCCCTGTTGAGTTCCGCGGTTTATCCAAAATGTACTGTAATACCTCCCTGAGTACATCACCCTAGCCCATGGGGTCTTATATAATGCCTGTAGCATTTGTATGTATTTGTCACAGACACCGAAAGAGCTCAGCATAGCCCACATACAGTTGCAGGCCACGCAATCAAAGGCCTTCTCAGCGTCTAATAAGATCACGCCTATCCTGGTGTTGGATTTCACCGCAACATCTAATGCAGCGACTGCTGCATTGGTGTGACTAGTAGTGTCCCTCACTGGTACGAATCCATGCTGTGGTTTGGAGACTAGCATTGGAAGGAGAGGGGCGAGTCTCGTCACCAAGACCTCAGCAAACCGCTTGGCATCTGAATTGATCAAGGAGATAGGTCGGTATGACCCCATGTCCTCTGATGGCTTGCCTTTCTTCAGAAATACCATGATGCTGGTTACATTCCAGGAGTACGGAATTTCCCCATCGTCATGGATATGCCGAGTAAGCTTTAATAATTCCCTAGCTAGTATATTCTTAAGTGTTTTATAAAACTCTAAGGAAGAGCATCCTCCCCTGCTGCATTGCCTGAATGAAGAACTGCCTTGGCCACCTCCACTTCTCCCACAGAAAACTGAGGGGCATATTAGCAAGAACGGCGTTAAAATTATCGCCGCTTTAGCGGCAGGAAACTGCCGCTAAAGCGGCGATAATGGGCTTGATAATATGCCCTTGAGAATTCCAACAGAAGCCCATGTTCTGCTGTGATCCTGGGCTTCTATTGGAATTCTCAAGGGCATATTAACAAGCCCATTATCGCCGCTTTAGCGGCAGTTTCCTGCCGTTAAAGCGGCAATTTTAACGCCGTTCTTGCTAATATGCCCCTGAGCTTTTAGCTCGCCTGCTGAACATCCCCTAAATGGGGCAACCTACACTTCTGTATGTATGTTGTGATTTCCGACTGGTAATCTACGTAAGGCTAAAAGTATAAATCCTGATAGAACATGGAGAACTGCTCTATAATAGAGTCAGGGTTTATATGAGAAATACCATCCATGCCTTTGATACATTGTATGGTACATTTAGACTGCCTATCCGAGATTTGATAGGCTAAAACTCGACCGACCATGTCACCGTATTCACATTGCAGAGCTTTATTCTTAGCATACTTAGCTGCAATCCGCTCTTTTAAATCCCGCCCAGACACAGATCGTTTTTCAATTAATTGTAGAAAGATAGTCTGCTCGTCCGTGCCACCTTGAACAACTTTCTGGGTGTGTAATATTTCGAGCTGTGGAATTTCTTGCTGCAGTAGACGCAGGGGCGTAACACAGGCCCCCGCATCCCCCGCGGTGCGTGGGGGCCCTCTACCTCCAGGGGGCCCCCTCAGCACCGCACTTCGGCTGGAGAGCTCCAGATTAAGTTCGGAGGGGGCCCCTCCACGTACCCTGCAGGGGGGCCCCCTCAAGTTTCGTTACGCCACTGAGTAGACGCGCAGCATCTAGAGCAACTCGGTTTTGTTTGATAATATACTGTAATGTAATGTCACTTATATATGCCTTCACAGTCTCCCAGACAACGGAGGGTGTCGCTGTGCCTGTGCTATTAGTAAGATATTCCCTTAATAAACCAGAGATGTGACTCACATAATCGTCATTAGACAATAGATGACGCGGAAATGAAAACTTAGATCGTGTAGCTTGAGTATTGATGAGACCGAGTGTAAATAAAAGTTGGATGTGATCCGAGACGATCCTGGGACATACTTCTATCTCTGCACTTGCTAATACAGGCCTCCCGGCGAAAGCCATATCGATCCTGGAGTAGTGTTTATGTGGGCATGAGTAAAAAGTATACCCAGGGTTAGCTGGGTGCAAAGTCCTCCATGTATCACAAAGCCTAGGAATCCAGATCAGATTGATTCCCTAGCACTATTCCTACGGGGGGTAGTTTTACGGTTGGTCGAATCAATACTACAATCCATTACTCCATTAAAACCACCCATTATCAGTACCCCCATCCAGTCTAGAAGCTCTAAGGGGAGCGGATCCAATATCTCTGGGTCATCAGTATTTGGCCTGAAACCTGAACACATAACAAATCTCTGGGAATGCAATAACAGTTGTGCCAGCACCCATCTCCCCCTTGGGTCCACTGCAGTTTTCAAAACGTTACATTGGAGGTTCTTTGCTGATAGTAAAGCAACCCCCGAATGGAAACCGTTTGTGAGGTACAACTAATTAGATCCTAGCTCAGTTGCTTCAGTAGTAGACGATCCTTATATGCTAAGTGAGTCTCTGTTAATGCTAGCAGATGGGGTCTATAAGTTGCTACTTCCTCCCTAACCAACTGCCGTTTACTTTGTGAATTTAAACCAGAAACTTTCCAGTTCATACATGTAATCCCAGCCATTAATCTGACAGGTTATGCTGACTAATCCTGCATCTTCAAGACCACACAGAAAACCAGAAATAAGCAGTATGCATTCTTTAGAAAATTTAGAACATTCTGACTTGTTTTACTCCCCCACCCACCCTTGATCATGGAACAAACTGTCTCCTCCATTCCAGGGGAATCTAGTGGGACCACACTTCCAAACCCCCTCCTCCCCCTAAACCCACCCCCATGATGGTGGGAAAGAATCATCCCAAACCTCTGAGCTGCCGGTGCCATGACAGCCCTTGTGAGAATGTAGCCCTCAGCACTGTGACGAGACCACCCATTGCCCACCAGCCTATCAACAGAGAAATATACAGAAAACACTAAGGGGCCGATTCCGATCTCGGTTGGAGGCGCACCTAACACCATTCGGTCGGGAAAAAAGCCATGCGAATGCCTGTTTCCCGACCGATCCGCACATTATTCCGAACGAGCAAGTACGATGCGCACAACAGCATAGATTCCGACCCAGTCGTACTCACCCAATCCAGGTCCTGTTCCCCGACCGAGCCGGATCCGTAAACGCAGAATCGAGTCGCACGGAAGCCAAAATGCAGCCCCGTCCGGCCGGACAAGTACGATGCGCTTCCCGTACGCGCCGAACCCGTCGCTACGCACGGCACGTCAAAGCATCCGGGAGAGGCGCACATAAGCTCCGATTCGCGCCACAACACGATCCACGGCTACGAGACGAACACGCCAGCGACGAGGACGAAGCGAAGCAACGAGAAAGACGAACGAGACGAACCAACCATGAATCCCATCGTGCCGATCCTACCAATATTCTACATCTACTACCGGAACAGGCACGGACGCGTACGGCGCAGAAGGTAAGTCAGACACCAACCACAAAAACAAACTACACGTACCCGACATATCACACACACACAGAGGGATGCAGAAATTACTTACACCAGCAACAGCAGCACCATAGGGGCGGGATGGCCATCACCAATGCCACCTATACCCATAGGGGCACGGATGCCTACCACTACTACCACCTCTACCCAGGGGGTGCCAGATGCCTACCACTACTACCACCTCTAACCAGGGGGTGCCAGATGCCTACCACTGCTACCACCTCTACCCAGGGGGTGCCAGATGCCTACCACTACTACCACCTCTACCCAGGGGGTGTCAGATGCCTACCACTACTACCACCACTACCCAGGGGGTGCCAGATGCCTACCACTACTACCACCCTTACCCAGGGGGTGCCAGATGCCTACCACTACTACCACCTCTACCCAGGGGTGCCAGATGCCTACCACTACTACCACCTCTACCCAGGGGTGCCAGATGCCTACCACTACTACCACCTCTACCCATGGGGGGCTGGATGCCTGTCACTACTACCACCTCTACCCAGGGGTGCCAGATGCCTACCACTACTACCACCCCTACCCAGGGGGTGCCAGATGCCTACCACTACTACCACCCCTACCCAGCGGGGTGCCAGATGCCTACCACTACTACCACCTCTACCCATGGGGGCTGGATGCCTGTCACTACTACCACCCTTACCCAGGGGTGCCAGATGCCTACCACTACTACCACCTCTACCCAGGCGGTGCCAGATGCCTACCACTACTACCACCCCTACCCAGGGGTGCCAGATGCCTACCACTACTACCACCCCTACCCAGGGGGTGCCAGATGCCTACCACTACTACCACCTCTACCCATGGGGGGCTGGATGCCTGTCACTACTACCACCCTTACCCAGGGGGTGCCAGATGCCTACCACTACTACCACCCTTACCAACTGGGGGTGCAAGATGCCTACCACTACTACCACCTCTACCCAGGGGGTGTCAGATGCCTACCACTACTACCACCTCTACCCAGGGGTGCCAGATGCCTACCACTACTACCACCTCTACCCAGGGGTGTCAGATGCCTACCACTACTACCACCTCTACCCAGGGGGTGCCAGATGCCTACCACTACTACCACCCTTACCCAGGGGGTGCCAGATGCCTACCACTACTACCACCTCTACCCATGGGGGGCTGGATGCCTGTCACTACTACCACCCTTACGCAGGGGGTGCCAGATGCCTACCACTACTACCACCCTTACCCAGGGGTGCCAGATGCCTACCACTACTACCACCCTTACCCAGGGGTGCCAGATGCCTACCACTACTACCACCTCTACCCATGGGGGGCTGGATGCCTGTCACTACTACCACCCTTACCCAGGGGGTGCCAGATGCCTACCACTACTACCACCTCTACCCAGGGGTGTCAGATGCCTACCATTCTACCACCTCTACCCAGGGGGTGCCAGATGCCTACCACTACTACCACCCTTACCCAGGGGGTGCCAGATGCCTACCACTACTACCACCCCTACCCAGGGGGTGCCAGATGCCTACCACTACTACCACCTCTACCCATGGGGGCTGGATGCCTGTCACTACTACCACCCTTACCCAGGGGTGCCAGATGCCTACCACTACTACCACCTCTACCCAGGGGGTGCCAGATGCCTACCACTACTACCACCCCTACCCAGGGGTGCCAGATGCCTACCACTACTACCACCCCTACCCAGGGGTGCCAGATGCCTACCACTACTACCACCTCTACCCATGGGGGCTGGATGCCTGTCACTACTACCACCCTTACCCAGGGGGTGCCAGATGCCTACCACTACTACCACCTCTACCCAGGGGTGTCAGTTGCCTACCACTACTACCACCTCTACCCAGGGGTGCCAGATGCCTACCACTACTACCACCTCTACCCATGGGGGCTGGATGCCTGTCACTACTACCACCCTTACCCAGGGGTGCCAGATGCCTACCACTACTACCACCCTTACCCAGGGGTGCCAGATGCCTACCACTACTACCACCTCTACCCAGGGGTGCCAGATGCCTACCACTACTACCACCTCTACCCAGGGGTGCCAGATGCCTACCACTACTACCACCCCTACCCAGGGGTGCCAGATGCCTACCACAACTACCACCTCTACCCATGGGGGGCTGGATGCCTGTCACTACTACCACCCCTACCCATGGGGGCCTGGATGCCTATCACCAACAACACCCCCACTCACAGGATGGCTAATACATGACACAACAAGCACACACCAACATAAAGAATGCAACATAAAGACACCCCCCCCAACACCATGACAAGCGTGTGTAGACTGTGTCAAATGCCTACAACACTGAACATGACTTTGAACATACAATGTGACCCCCTATCACATGTGCCACACATAAATGTGTGTGGCCCCCACAATGCAAGCAGGCCATGACCATTGTGGCAATGGGGTCCAAACCCCCATCATCACAGTGACCAAAATGTAAGTGTGGGGTCCATAGCTGAAGCACATTTTGAACATTGTGGCAATGGGGTCCAAACCCCCATCATCACAGTGACCAAAATGTAAGTGTGGGGTCCATAGCTGAAGCACATTTTGAACATTGTGGCAATGGGGTCCAAACCCCCATCATCACAGTGACCAAAATGTAAGTGTGGGGTCCATAGCTGAAGCACATTTTGAACATTGTGGCAATGGGGTCCAAACCCCCATCATCACAGTGACCAAAATGTAAGTGTGGGGTCCATAGCTGAAGCTCATTTTGAACATTGTGGCAATGGGGTCCAAACCCCCATCATCACAGTGACCAAAATGTAAGTGTGGGGTCCATAGCTGAAGCACATTTTGAACATTGTGGCAATGGGGTCCAAACCCCCATCATCACAGTGACCAAAATGTAAGTGTGGGGTCCATAGCTGAAGCACATTTTGAACATTGTGGCAATGGGTCCAAACCCCCATCATCACAGTGACCAAAATGTAAGTGTTGACAAAGAAAAAGCTGCAACTGCCAAACTGCATGGATGATTCCTGGTCACAGAACAACAAACACATCAGTGGCAAAGTAGTGCTTGTGTCCCATAGCAACATAGATTGGGGGAGGCAAACAGTGCAGTGCAAATAAGACATACCTTTGGCCATGTGCAGACAAACATCACCCATGGGGGCTGACACTGTCAACATTCATCAATGACACAATGACAGAAGTGACCATCAGAATGCAGACCCACATATTTGCACCAATGGGCACACAAATGCAGATACCCTGTGGAGACTGTAGATGTGAGGTGAACAGATACCATACCATGGCAGCAATGGGACACACAAACAATGATCATTGTGCTGACTGATGACCTAGGAGTCCCAGGGACAGCAGGGGAAACACACCAAACAACATACAGCCAATGGCACACTAAAGATATGCCAATGCAGTGGTGCAGATGCACAAACACAAACAGGCAGACCCACACTGCACATCAAACACAACAGGTGGGGGGGGGGTACCAGTGTCCCCAGGCAACTACACAACACATGAGGAGGCCTGAATACCAATTATACAGATGTGCATACAGTGCCACACAAAGGTAACTCATGGATCCAAATCCCCTATGTGGGCAATCAGGCATTGTCAGATGAGAGGGAGCACAAATCACACATGTCACACAAGCATGTAGGAACAGCAACTGACACAGCAAGACACAGAGACACCACAGCACTACCCCCAGGGCCCCCACAATGTGGTGACCCTGGGCTGCATTACAATCCCACTGTGATGACAAAGCTAGATGTCGTTCACACTGTGAACCACAGTCATGTGTCCTGAGCAACAAACTACCATCACACCTACACAAGCACAAATCAATCAGCACAGCCAGTAAGCCAAGGCCAACATGGAGGCAGGGGTCTAGGCGGGCAACAACTCTCATCTGCACACACTCAACACCACACACCTCGACCTCCAACAATGTGCAGCAGTGAAGCTCACATGCACTGGTGACATTGCACATGCACCCATGACAATCCCAGGGGGGGTGGTGGGAACCAAGGTGCAGAAACACATCACACATGGCCACTCAACAAGACTCCTGAATGTCTGACACACTGCACACTACGCTGTACATGGACATGACGGCAATACCACACCAACCAATGGGATCCCAGCCACAGTCACACACCAATGAAGAAGCCAAGGTCACCCACAAAGAACACACATAGACAACTACCAACATTGCAGCCCTGACCCTGAGGAGTGCCAGCAGTCACACACACAACGTGTCACAACCAATGAAAGCTAACACAAACCGGAAATCACATGACAGGTGTAAACAACAAGTGCCAAGGGGAATCCTGACTGTGACCCATCAGCGTCTGCCCACAAACTCAGCCCTGACAGCAAACACACCTATGGGTGACACCCTGATGACCAGTAATGTGCCATGCACCCACATCACAGAGAACCCAGGGAGAAGACTTTGGGGGAACATAGGTCAACTCAGCAAGCATCACAAACAGGAACATCACTAGGGATCCCAGCATGCACAGCAAAATGGAAGTGAACACACAGACATGCTCATACAACACACACCTTGGGCGCAGGCGATGTCACAGGAGTACACACTGCCATGAGGGGACTCCACTCCTGTGTGAGGAAAGCTGTGCCATATGTCGCCTCAGTAGGGCTCCATCATGTCAGCAGAACACTTGGTCACACAGTCAACAATTAGCACCAAATGAAGGCTCCCGTCACATCAGCCTGGTCATGGGAGTGTCAACGAAATCATCAGCACAGATCCAACACACATGTATAGCAAGTTGCACTGACAACACAGATGAGTCCTTCCCCATTGATGCCCAAACCTGCATGTCCAATGGAGATGGCCACACGGTCAGGGAAGTAGACTAATTGAACAATGGCAAGCACAACAGATGTGCAGGGGTGGAAGCCACAGATGTGACATTGCTAATGTAAGTAGGAAATCCCATTGCCAAATATTGAAAACATGACACCCTCAGATGCTGCTAAGGATGACATGGATACACCACAGGATAGGACACAGTCCCCCTGGACCACATGGGTTCCTGCACAGTAACACTTCATTTTCATGAGACCAAATATCACCATCACTGCAGCAAGGGCATGGTTAGCATCATCAACATCAAGTACATCAGAAGCAAAAGCACTAGAGAACAGAAAGTTGCTTTATTCAGCATATGTGGGTTCAAAAGTTGAAGTCATGTAAAAAATAAACAAAGGCCAATGGCCAGTCCATCATGAAAGTCAAATCAGGGTGACAGTGGCAGATGTCACCCTACGCATGCCTGCACTGATAAAAACCAGGGACAATCCCCTCGGAGAGGCATTACGGGGGGGCAGGCCAGGCATTGCAGGGACAGGATCAGGGCTCACCAGAAGGAGGCAGGGAAGGGGTGGTGGGTGCTGGAGAGCCACTGACAACTGCAGTGGAGGTGTCTGACATGGTGTGTGCAGGCACATCTGGGGGGCATGACTCAGATGGTGTGGGTGCCGGCACGACTGCAGTGGACCATGCAGATGGAGTGGACAGGTTCGCCACTGCAGTGCCCAAGTCAGACAGGGTGGTAGTGGACTCCACTGCAGTGCCTACCTCCAGGGGAGGAGAATGGGGATCAGGTAAGGTGGGCAGGACAGAGGGGGAGGACACCCTCACCACACCAGTGGCACAGACAAGCGCAGTGGGGGGTGTGGGGCCGGAAGAGCAAGTGGCAGGGGGAGAAGGCCTGATCCTTTTGGGGATGGTGTATCTGTGGGTGGGGGAGGGGCACCTGTGGAGTGGGGGCCTGAGGGATGGAGAAAGGAGACTTGGTGCCTGAGCTGCAGGGCGGCGGCGGGGTCTTGCTCTTCCGGGTCCGGGGGGACTTGCGGGTGGGGGCGTCAGTCGGTCTGCGCCTGGGGAGGGTGTCCGGGGGCGAGGGGCACTCCGCTCTGTGTGGGTGGGCTTCCTCTTCCCCCTGAATGCTGTATCAGCTGGATCGGAGGGGAAGAGGCCGAGGTCACTGAGGAAGAGCCGCTGTGTCTTTGGGGTTGCAGGTGAGGCAAGGGAGGGGGCTTTGGAGGGAGAGGCAACTGAGGACTGCGCAGTGCTCGTGGATGCGTGTGTGTGTGCCTGGGCCCCATCCCCTGTGAGTGTGGTTTCAGTCCCCTGACTGTGCGTGCGTGTGCATCTTGTTTGTGGCGTGTGTGTCTGTGTGCTGCTCGTGTCTGTGCTGGTGTGTGCCTGTGCCGGTGTGTGTGCTTGGGACAGGTAAGGTGCTGGGGAGTGTGGATGGGGCAGAGGCAGGAGGGGTGAGGGACTGTCGGAGGAGGGACACTGCTGCCGTCAGGGAGGAGTCCATGGACCTATTGCCCCTCTGTAGGGCAGACATGCCCGATGAGATGCCCTCCATGAACGACACCAGCTGAGTCAACAGAGTGGTGTGTGCATGGAGGACACTCAGCATCGCTGTCTGCCCTACATGGAGCTGGCGAAGGAGGTACACAGACTCCTCACTCAGGGCAGCAGGAGACACAGGGGCAGGGGTGCGGTGCCTGGCCCGAAGGAGACACGCTCCCGAACATGGGAGCCTCCACGGACCTCGGGAATGGGAGCCGATGGGAGGGCGGTGGTGGTGGTGGTGGTGGCGGGGACAGCAACACTAGCTGGGGTGTGGTGGCTGCTGACACCCGCCTCCATAAGGGAGTCATCCTCCGAGCTGCTGTGGTCCTCAGCTGAGGTGGATGGTGCTGAGGACTCCTCGGTGTGGCTCCCCTTGCCCTCCGTGCCACTGGGTCCCTCCGACCACTCCTCGGCTGCTGACCCAGTCTGGCTCTGCGGCTCCTCCTGGTCCGTGGAGCTGTCCCCTCCTGTGGCCGTGGATGTATCTGCAATCAATAGGGAAACAGACAGACATCAGTCACCTGCACCGAACGCACACACCACAGTAAGTACAGCACATTACAGAGCAAGCCCTGGCATCCTTAGTTGAACATTGCTAAAAGTGCCCAAACAGAACAGGAGAAGCCAATTGTCAGTCTGATGGTCAACCATGGCACTCACATCCCACCTGGCCTTGCACCCATCTGTCTGGTGTCTGTTGGATGGCAATACCCCAGTGTGGACACATGCACCACCTACACAGTAGTTGGACAGTGCAGAAAACCCGGTGAAGCATGTGAACATGCACACATCACAACTCTTGCCACTGAGTCAGTACAGGTGTCCGGATGAAAGGGATGCCCAGAGTCAAATAGGAAATGCATGTGATGCATACCAGCGACAGACACCATGATGCACCCATGTCCTGTTAGCCATTGCCACAATGGTGTGCATGTAGCACATGTCACTCCCCTGCAGGATCACTAATAGGAAGTCACATGCCATGGCACAGGCAGGCCTGCTAAGTCATACATCACTGTCTCCAGTCACATGGGCAGGGCAGCCAGACAACAACACTCTGCACTGTGTCACAATAGTAGGTCATGGGGAATGCAAGTCCTGGAGCTGAACAAGTGCACATGTACATCCCCCACACACCACATCATCTGAACCCTTATCTGTCCAGGTCATACCGATTGGACATATGGGAGACCTGTAACGCAACCCTCTGAACCTGAGCACCTCACAATCTGCTGTGAATGGGAAACAGCTGCCTGAACTTCACATTTGCATACCCCAGTCTGCACGGTCAGGTGATCAAACACCTATGTGTCACACAAGTATCGTCTCCTATGGTCACATCTCCGGTGGCATGCTGAGCCCCAACCGAGAAACACCCCAGCAGTCCTGACAACGAAGCCACAGCACACTGACACAGAGGCAGACACCTGAGGGGACATATCACTGAGCACAACGTGTCAGCTGATACACGGGAGTGGGAGTACAGAGTGTATTGTATGGCCTGGAGTAGGCATGACTGTCCTGCCCCACATGAATGAGGGATGAGCCCTGGACAGTAGGCAGCTGGCTAAGTATGTGTGACACACGTAATATACACACTCCTGGGGCCCAAACATTGTTCCCACCCGCAGCATGGGTGTGTGCCAGATACCCCAGGCACATGTGGTGGATCAGCTCAGCAATTGGACCACATATCAAAGTAACACGCAGATTACATGTCAGAACACAGGCATTGTGTAAGCAATGGACCCACCCATGATGCCCACCACAGAGTTAGGGAAACAGATGCTGTCCCCCACCTTGAGTCAAGCAAACTGCAAGGACACAGTACCCAAGTGACACAATTCCCTGACTGTAAGGGCCACACCTGGGTATCAGATGAGGAGTGGGCAGTGCACAATAGAGGGAAATGGGTCCTGGACCACATGACTGATGTACTGTGGAAGTTTAACCAGGCCAGAGGAGGGCACATAGCATGGCAGACATAGTTCACAATGCAGTCATGGACTCACTCCTCCTTGCTGCTCTCTGGCCTTCAGCTGCCCATCCAGATCAGGGAAGACCACCGCCAGGATCCTGAGCATGTGGGGGTCAGGGTCCGGTGTCTGCCCCTCCTGCGAGGAGGCGACAGCTTCAGCTGGACCCGTACGATCCTCCGGGTCCAGCCCCGAAGGTCCTGCCACCTCTTCTGGCAGTTGCGGATCCGGCGCTTGTAGACCCCCACGGATCTCACTGCCCGGACGATGGTCAGCCATATCTGCTGCTTCTGGTGGGCATCAACCTGTGAGGATGACAAAGTGAGAATGCCATTACTACACATGCAACATATCCGTGCATTACACAGTTGGATATACATGTCTCAATCACAGGGGCACATGATGTACACAGGCAGTGTAACGATGGCCATGGACAGTATGCCAGCAGTTACTACATGGTATCATTGCCTGGGAAGTAAAACCTTGTTTAAATGCACTGTCACTGCACTATACCTGTTCAGTGCATGTAACTACACACTATGGGGGTGACAACTACTCAGTGAGCCTGCTAGCCAGTGGCGTGCAGACTGTTAGCCTTGCTAGTCAGACAACATGCACATTTAGAAAGGCAGTGGACAGAACACTCACCTGCTCCCCTGCTTTCCCATACAGCTTGCTGTACTGTGGAAGGAGGCTGTCCAGCAGGGCCTGGTTCTCCTCAGTGCTGAAGGCTGGGGCTCTCTCCACAGTACGTGCCATTGCAGGGTCCAGAGGGTGCAGATACAGCAGCAGTGGTGGTGGCAGATGTCGTCCTGGAGCATGTAGTGCAGGCAAGTGAGCTCTCAGGGGAACAGCCAGCATTATATGTGTGCTGCAGAGGCAGATACTGTCCCATGTGTCCAAAGTGATAGGTCCAAGTCGTTTGCATCTTCTGAATCTGGCCAATCCATGGAATTGCACCACTTACACACGCCCACAGCATCCTTCAAAGTTCAACTTCATGACACCCATGAATTTGCAACATTGTTGTGGGTGACCAACTGAATTTACAGCATCAGACTCGTTCAAAATTTGAAAACGCGTCCGTTGCCAGGCCAGGCCATAGCCAATGGGTGCGCACCGATCGGTCCATTGCTGTTCAACGCGTACCCAGGATACAACGCGTACCCGCACACATTGAATGCAATGGGCCGGCCTGGCACACCGATCGGTCCATTGCTGTTCAACGCGTACCCAGGATACAACGCGTACCCGCACACATTGAATGCAATGGGCCGGCCGGGCACACCGATCGGTCCATTGCTGTTCAACGCGTACCCAGGATACAACGCGTACCCGCACATTGAATGCAATGGGCCGGCCGGGCACACCGATCGGTCCATTGCTGTCCAACGCGTATTGCGAATACAACGCGTACCAGCACACATTGAATGCAATGGCCAATGTGTGCGCACCGATCGGTCCATTGCTGTCCAACGCGTATTGCAAATACAACGCGTACCAGCACACATTGAATGCAATGGCCAATGTGTGCGCACCGATCGGTCCATTGCTGTCCAACGCGTATTGCGAATACAACGCGTACCAGCACACATTGAATGCAATGGCCAATGTGTGCGCACCGAACGGTCCATTGCTGTCTAACGCGTATTGCGAATACAACACGTACCAGCACACATTGAATGCAATGGCCAATGTGTGCGCACCGATCGGTCCATTGCTGTCCAACGCATCCCTGTACAAGTCCCTGGCATATGACACCATGCCTGTCACAGGTGAACATATGCCAGCCACATATACTTCCCAGGGAGTGAGGGGCACACCTACAACACCACAGCCTGTCCAAACTGTATCCTAAGGCATGTAAGGCTGCATTACCTATTCCGTGTATGGGGGTGAACATGTTGTTCTGTGGGTGTCACTTGGGGGCAGCCACCCCCAGGCTGTGCACATGTTCATGGGGACAGAATCCTTGGTGTTTCGTGTACATGACCACTGTGATGTGCAACTGTTCATATCTGAGCATGTGGCATGGTCACATTTCACGGTGGTGTATGTGTATGTCATGTCACATACCCCCTGAGTCCCATGTGGGACGGTATGTTTAACCCAGGGTGACCCATTGGCACAATAGTGATGGTCCTCCACAGTCTGTGTGCATGTTGTGTTTACAATGTCTCTGATTTCATGTGCACAATGGGAGACAGTCTCCACATCCACGTTGTTTGTGCATGGACTTTGATGTTGTGCGTGTGTGTGTCACAGACGTCCATGTCTGTCCTGCCGAGGCAACAGGGACCACTACCTGTGGGGGTCATGGTTGTTTTGCTGTGGTGTATACATGATACACCATGTCATGCCAGTGTCCATGTGGCAATACAGGGTCCCTGGGAATCTACCTGTCGTTGAGCTGTGATGCCTGGGGCACATCTGTCCTCACATGTCACTGTGGGGTGTGTTTGTAACGTGGCAGCAGGAGATGGGAACTGTGACACGGCCTCATGATATCCAATGGCACAACCTGGGACTTATTGATGCCACTTGTTGAACTGTGATGTTAGATGTTGGCCATTTATGTGCCATACATGTCCTTACGGAACTGCACACATCATGTACTTGTGCCTCATAATGATGTATCATGTGATATTGAGTGTGTTCAATGCCACATATGTGGGGTGACTGACAATCTTTCTTTCTTCACCTATGCACTGCAGGGCACCAGCTGTCCATAGACCATTCCCTGACCTGGCAACGATGGTGGAACGTGACAGCATCCGACGGTACCGCTTCACCAGGCAGCTGATTGAGGATTTGGCAGTGCGCTTGGCACCACATTTGCAACCTGGCCGGCCGTACCCTACAGCGCTGACCCCCAAGGTGAAGGTGATGGCAGCCCTACACTTCTTTGCCACCGGTACCTTTCAACACACTGTGGCAACTGCTGGTGGGATGTCACAGACCATGTTCAGCCGTGTGCTCCGCGATGTTTTGGAGGCTATGTTGATATACCTGAACCAGTACATCTATTTCCCTAGACTCCAACAACTCACTGACGTGAAGAGTGACTTCTATGCCCTGGGGAGGATGCCGCATGTCATTGGCTCCATTGATGGGACACATGTGGCTTTGGTACCACCACAGGCCCAAGAGCAGGCATACAGGAACCGCAAACACTACCACTCGGTCAATGCACTGGTGGTCTGTCTTGCAGATATGAGCATCTCACACGTATGTGCCCGTTTCCCCAGTTCTGCACACGATGCCTACGTGATGAGGAGTAGTCGCATCCCGAGGATGATGTCACAGATGCGGAACCAGCGTGCCTGGCTTGTTGGTGTGTACTGACTTTGTACCATTGTGTGTGTTCTGCAATGTAGTGTTCCACCCTCTTTTCCAACTCAGCTAATGTGCAATTGTCTGTATGTAGGTGACTCCGGATACCCCAACATGCCGTGGTTGCTGACGCCCCTCAGGAACCCTGTGACACCAGCCCAGATGCGCTACAATGAGGCACATGGTCGGACGAGGAGAGTGATTGAGCGGACATTTGGTCTCCTGAAGAGCCGCTTCCGCTGCCTGGACAAGACAGGAGGGGCCCTCCCATATGCCCCAGCAAAGGTGTGCAAGATTGTCATCGTCTGCTGCATGCTACACAACCTGGCAGTGCGGAAGGAGTTGCCTCTCATCCTGGATGACGATGACCAACATCCGCCACCTGTGGAGGATCCTGGCCTGGACCACGATGCCAGTGATGATGATGATGATGGTGATGGTGATGGTGATGTCCGCACACAGCTCATCACCAACTTCTTCAGCTGAATGTGAGTATCCAGAGATGTCATGTCAATGATGTGAGTTTGCATGATATGTGTTGGTGGTGCTCTGGTGCTGTTTGAGTGTGTCCATGGGCTACATGACTGTATGCGTGTAGCGATGTGTCCTTACAGGTAGTCTGTACTCCCCAACAGTGTTTTAGCAAAAATAGGGGACCCCCTCTATTGGAGTAATTTGAGGTCAGGGAGAAGAGGGGAAAGAAAGAAACACTATCTGAAAAAAGCTCCCTCGTGACCTATATTGCTTTCACAAATTGAATATCAATTCAGCATGGGCTAACACACTATAGCATAACAATACCACCATTTAAAGAAAAAAGGAAAAAAGTTTTTTTATTTGATTTCATCATTGTTTATTTCATTTTTTTTTTAAAAATATCAAAATCTTTTATACTTTTTTTCTTATTTGCTTGAATATAAAAATGTAAATATAAACATATAAAAAGATTTTTGCAGTTATTGCATACAATATAAAGTTCAAAACAATTCATTTATTAACCCCTGAGTAAACAAAGAAAAACCCTTTTTAATTTCTTCATTCATACAGACATTCAAACTCATACATACTCATACTCTATTCACAAATACATAGATCAAGGGAACGGGAGATAAGAAATAACACAGTCTCCACGACCATTAAAGGTGACTGCAACCAGCAGGATCTAAACAACATAGGTCGACGCGCGTTTCGGTGGTTTAAAGAATAGTAGTACCACCTTCCTCAGGACCTTAGCCGAATAACAACAAAACATATAAGAACCCAGGGGATACCTAAAAAATAAACACATATTTAGAACCCATGACAAGGTTCTAAATATGAAATAAACAATGATGAAATCAAATAAAAAAACTTTTTTCCTTTTTTCTTTAAATGGTGGTATTGTTATGCTATAGTGTGTTAGCCCATGCTGAATTGATATTCAATTTGTGAAAGCAATATAGGTCACGAGGGAGCTTTTTTCAGATAGTGCTCCCCAACAGTGTTGACATGCTAACTTGGTTCTGGGTGGGTATCTTGTGACATGTATTGGGCATGAGTATTGCAGTTCTGTCCTGTTCTTCAGTGCTTTTGACTGTGTGTCATTTCTGTCCTTCACAGGGTACTTTCAGAGTCGTTTGGTCAACTGTGATCCCCGACACCATGATTCGACTTCCAGGGTGGTAGCTGTCGTGTCCCTACAGGTGATGTGCGCCACACCCATGAACTTCCTTCCTTCTACACTTGTTGACTGTGTGCCCGCTGCCAGGTGGGATTACCTTGCATCTGTAGTGGTTACAACATGTTGCAAATGTGTATTAAACCTGTGCTTCACTTTGTGATGTGCGTTGTCTGTGGTCACACATTTGACTGACATTTGCTTACTGCACCAGTGGGCTAGTTGACAAAGACTGTGAATAGGTGTTGTGTCTGTGCATTGCACCGTATTTCCTGGCAACATCAGTGTAGGCAATGAGTCAGATGGCCTAGGTGTGTATTTGTTGTGTAGCCCTGGTGGTGTGTCTCCCTCATATGTGTCACGTTGCCATGACTCACATGCCTGTGTTGTACTTGCTGTAGCAGTTAGCATGCACAGTGTAATTTCGCTGGTCATCATCTCCATGACAGAAACCACGTTGGAATCACGACAGAGGCAGGTATGGTGTATTAGTGTGTTTATTGTCATACATGTGTGTGAATAGTGCACAGGATGGTGAGTGCTGTACATTTTGATTGCAATCCAAAGTTCCTAGATGAATTGGAAGTCCTGGTAGCAGAAATGTCCTGTATCAAGTCCACAGTCATCTGAGACATTGGTCCAACTTGTACTCCCCATGTCATGTGGGGGAGTTGTGTTGCAGTCAACAGGGTGAACAGTTTGCGCACAAAGGTGATTATCCAGAACAGGTTTTGGCTTCCTGGGGGTTGCACATGGCCATCGGCCTCTCAGTTGCCCCTCCTCGGACGACCCCTCTTCTTTGGGTGGGGACCCTCAAGTGCAGGCTGCTGCGGTGCAGGGGACTCTCTGCCAGAGTCATCCTCCCTCCCTGTGGTAGTTGCAGTTGTTTCAGCACCAGATGTTGTGGGCACACAGGGAGGTGTTGACTGGTTGCTGCTCATCTGGCGGAGGCATTGTAATATGTCCCTATGCACCGCCCGTCATCTCTTGCAGTGTGTCCCACTTGGACTCCACGCGGGACATGTGTGAGTCCAAGCGGGCATGATGGGCAGCCTGCTGCTGTTTAATGTCCCTGAGGAGCCCCACTACCTGGCTGAGCTCTCCGGTGCTGGACTGGTACGCATCGGCTATGCGTGCCAGTTGTGGGTCATCATGCAGTCCAGACCCCTCTGCGAGCAGCGACCTATGTCTCCCACCCCTCCCACCACTCCTGGCGACACGTGCAGTACCTGAGGTGGCACGCACAGGTGACCCTGGGCCCCCTTGGGGGTTGTTGGTGGTGTTGGTGTCCATGGCCCCACGTTGGTCCAGGGTCCCTGTGCTGGTGGTGGTGGTGCTCCTTGGTCTGTCCATGTCGGCAGGGGTGGTATGTGTGTTGACAGTCGTTGGAGGGGTGGGTGCAGGGGTGCAGCTGGTGGTCCTGCTGGTGCTGCATGATGACTTGCTCCGGAGGTGCCAGGTAGGTCTTCTTCATCCGAGGAGGGCAGAGGCTGTTCCACACCAGTGAGCTCCGTATCCTCTTGAGCCTGGGACGGGGACTCCTCAGCGTCTGCTGCTGTGTCCCCATCATCACCTGTTTTTGGGAGACACACACAATGTATGTTATGTTTCTGCAGGCATCAATGGTTGACACACCTGACAGTTGTGACTGTGCCTCTGGATGCGGGCCTGTACATTGCATTGTCCTAAGTTGTCACAGTCAGAGGTTGATATTGGTGTAGCACATTGTCCTGCATTATTTGGGCATTTCTATGTGAATGTTGGGGTGTGTACATGGTCTGTATTGGTTGTATTTGGTTGACATCCGGCCCTCCTTCCCACCCAGCCAGATATTCCACCATGGAACGTGCTTCCATTCCAGGGAGTGCAAGTTGTCTTTCAGGATGTCAGTCAGTGGTGTCCTGCTGTTGGTTGGTGCACAGTTGCCAGCAGGGCCTTGTGCTCCCCACAGCAGTAGCCAGTGTCAGCCATCTTGTCAGTTGTTTTCCACTCCCTGTGATGTGCGCATGGTTCAGGGTGGTGTTGATGGGACAGTTGTGGGGGTGACCAATATCTGTGACTACCACTCCCATCATGCTATTGCCTCCACCCCCACTTCCCAGCATGCCCATACTTACTTGCTTTTGGGTGGACTTCACTGTGTGTGAGTGTGAGAGCAATGGCAAGATGGCTGACAGTGGTGTCCTGCTGTTGGTTGGTGGCCAGTTCCCAGCATGGCCTTGTGCTCCCCACAACAGAGCACCAGTGTCAGACATCTTTGATGGGGCTTTCCACTCTCTGTGGGGTGTGCATGCTTGAGTGTGAGCTTGCTGGGCCATGTGGGTGGGGGTTGTTGAGCTGTGACTACCACTCCCATCATGCTATTGCCTCCACCCCCCTTCCCAGCATGCCCACGCTTCCTTCCCTTTGACTCTGCTTCCCTGTGGGGTTGTGTGCCTGTGCTGACAAGATGGCTGACAGTGTTATCCTGGGGTTAGTTTTGCTACAAGTCCCATGTGTGTCCCTGTGCTTCACTCAGCATGACCCAGGGTTGTGGTTCTTTGTGGGATATTTGATTGGAGTGTGAGGCAATGCATTCTCCCAGGTGAGTTATGTGGAGTTTGTGTTAGGGGTGTGTGTGAGAAACGCTGCTGGTAACTATGGTCAGGGCTGTGAGTCCTCCTTCCCACCCAGCCAGATATCCCACCATGGAACGTGCTTCCATTGCAGGGAGTGCAAGTTGTCTTTCAGGATGTCAGTCAGTGGTGTCCTGCTGTTGGTTGGTGCACAGTTGCCAGCAGGGCCTTGTGCTCCCCACAGCAGTAGCCAGTGTCAGCCATCTTGTCAGTTGTTTTCCACTCCCTGTGATGTGCGCATGGTTCAGGGTGGTGTTGATGGGACAGTTGTGGGGGTGACCAATATCTGTGACTACCACTCCCATCATGCTATTGCCTCCACCCCACTTCCCAGCATGCCCATACTTACTTGCTTTTGGGTGGACTTCACTGTGTGTGAGTGTGAGAGCAATGGCAAGATGTCAGTCAGTGGTGTCCTGCTGTTGGTTGGTGCACAGTTGCCAGCAGGACCTTGTGCTCCCCACAGCAGTAGCCATTGTCAGCCATCTTGTCAGTTGTTTTCCACTCCCTGTGATGTGAGCATGGTTCATGGTGGTGTTGATGTGCGCATTGTGAGGGTGGGCAATATCTGTGACTACGACTCCCATGATGCTATTGGCTACACTGACTTGCCCAGCATACACAGAATTCCTTCCTTTCAGTGGGCTTCACTGTGTGGTGGTGTTGTAGTGGTGGCAACATGTCTGGATGTGTTTGTTAGTTATATTTGTGCCACTGCCTAGCTGTAGTTGTAGTTGTGTTTGTACATGTGATGACACAGTTACATATCACTATGAGATGGCATGTGTTGTGTTTATCTGACTGACATACACATTTTGGGATGATTCTGTTCTGGTTGCTGTGTATTTGCTAAGGGTGCATGGTTTGACTCTCCCCTTGACAGTGATGTGTGTGTATTGTCGCACAATATTGTGTACATTTGTTGTGTACTCACCAGGCTCTGGGATGTTTTCTAGTCCATATACGCTCACTGGTGGTAGGATGGCCCGCACCTTCTGCTCCCAGGGCCTGAGATATACTGGCTTGGCAGGAGGGCCACTGCCGGTGTGTTGGCTCAAGAGGTAGTCCTTCTTCAACAGCTCCCTGACCCTCCTGCGCACGTCATACTACCTGTTCTGGATGTCTATCTTTGTGCGCAAACATGGTGATTGTGCGTTCACCCTGTCGACGATCCTCTCCCACATCTTGGTTTTCTGCGACATGGGTGTCTGTTGGGCCAGTGTACCAAACAGCTGTGGCTCTACCCTGAGGATCTCATCTACCAGGACTTCCAATTCACTATCTAGGAACTTATGATTCTTCTTTGGGGGCATGGTGATGGTGAGTGATGTGTGTGTTGGTGTGCAGGTGAAGGTGTGTGAGTGTGTGTTTTGCTGGGTGTATGTGAGGGTGCTATTTGTTGAGGTGCTGATGCTGTGTGGCTTGTGTGATGGATGAGCTGTGGGTGTGTGGTTGCTGTCTGTTGAGTGCTGGCAGGTAATTTGAATTTGCAAAGGATCATGGTAGGGATTTGTGTCCTTTATATGGGTGGAGTTGTGGGTGTGTCTTTGTTCCCTGCCCCCCCCCAGTATTTATTGGCTTTGTAATTGCTTGTTTGGCCTTTTTTTGTGTATTTTCCCTTTGTACTTTTTGTGCATGTAGGAGACGTTCTTGTGACCGAGTCGGACCCTGCAGTTGTCTCGTACGAGCTTCTCCGAGTCGTTCACGCTGTGTTTGTGCTGTTTTCTATGCTGCGTACGCGTCGGTCGCGGTGTTTTGGGTTGCTTTGGCTCGCAGTTTTGTATGCGTTTTGGTCGTACGGCTTGTCCTCCGTGCGACTCGGTCGTGTTTTCCACGCGTTGCATCGTACTTGGCGGGTAGGAGTTCGCGGGTACGTTTCGTTCGGGATTGTTCCGGGTGCGTGTCGGTCGGTTCGATTCGCGTGTTTTTCCGGCCGGATTGCTGTTTTCCGCGCGGCTCGGTCGTTCGGCTTGTGTTCCGTACGAGTCGGTCGGGTTTTGCACACTTCTCATCGTACTTTGCGGGTCGGGCTGCACCGGTACGTGTCGGTCGGAATGAATTCCGGCTCCGAGTCGGTCGGTACGTTTTCCGGCCCGAATCGGAATCGACCCCTAAGTATTCAAACACAGAAACTCATAGGTATAGAAGAAGTGGAGGAAAAGGAGGAGAGAGATGATAGTACAGCTTTGAAGTATCTATAATTAATAATTCTAGATAGTAGAGCCCTTCAAGCGGGTCAAAGCCTGCATGGCGTCAGACTCAGAGTAACACATCAGTACCCGACCATCCTTAATGATCTGGAGTCAAGCCGGCTCTTGCAGGAATACCTGCGCCCCGGATGCTGCTTTCACCGTCGGTCCATAGTAGATTTTTAGATAGCTGAGCGGACTACAATCGACATTGCATCTACCACGACAGGTCTAATGGGGCGCACTTTGCGAGAGATGTCCTGCCTGAGAAAAAAAATTCCCACAAAGATTAGAATTGGATGAGGTGACAGTGGCTTGGAGTTATCCACATTGCAATTAAGAGGAAGGCGGTGGGCCCGTTGAATCTGTGAGTCTCAGTCCATCAAGTCCAGGAAGGCTTTTCTGAACAGATGCACGATGAATTGGCGAGGGTCACACCCCCCTTCTTCTTACCTTCCGGTATTCCAAATATTCTCAGGCTATTTCTCCTCTGCCAGATCTCCATGTCTTCGGCCTTGTTTTGGAGGTAGTCCAACTGTTGATCGTGGTTACCAATTGATGTAAACTGTAGCTGTTCCCATCTCCTCAACATCAGAAAAACGCTGTTGTAGCTTGGTGATGTCCGTAGTGAGGCTAGTGATCTTTCATGACATCTCGGGCAATAATTGCTCCGTTTTCAGATTGTCTGCCCTTGACTGGGCGTAGTATGACTGCGCCTCAGACAGCTGAATGTGGAGTATCAGCATGATTGCTGACAGAGGCGGCTCTTGAGGGTTATCCTCTGCACCGGTTTCCTTATGGGCCAGGGAGGTAGAGTGTTCGGAGGAGGTGCCACGAGATACAGCTGAAGGTGATTGAGGTTGAGGAGTAGAGCACCTAAGAGGGGATTGCTTTTCTAAAGGCCGTTTATTTTCAGCCGCTCCAGCCTGAACTGCTGACAAACGGGAGATGAGTGCTTTCACCTCACCCTTAGAAGTGACCCAGTTCCTAAGTGGGCTACCATTCGCCCCAGAGGCTCCTTTCTTGTTTGACTGCCGCTGCTCCACGATTTGCCAGGTTGGTGTATTCTATACTACTCCATAGGCTTCCTCTTAGTATAGCCCCTGCCCTTCAGAGCAGACTGGCCCCCCTCCTCAACACCACCCGCATGACAGCAGCTAAACCATCATCAACCCACGGGGCAGCAGTGGACATATCGGATGGGGGGGCTCACAGCCACATATCTGCGTGCCCGAGTCACCGGGCTGCCGCCCTATCCCTCAGGTATTTTATTCCAGCAGACTAGATCTATTGTCCCCGTTTGAGCCCCCACCCACCACCTCCTGATCCACCAAAGTATCTGGCGCAGTACTCACAAATTTTGCGATGCATTCTGTAGGAAAGTAGGATCTGCTTTCATGGTCACCGCCACTTTTTGCTGGTGTCATTATGTTTTCTGACTAGTCTGACTGGGATCCTGCTAATCAGGACCCCAGTCTCTGTGCTTCTCCCCTAAATTGGACATGGTGAGTACTTGGGTACACTCCAGATTGGATACTGGTGTACCCTTGTAAGTCCCTAGTATATGGTACTAAGGTACCCAGGGCATAGGGACATCAGGGGTCTCCCATGGGCTGCAGCATGTATAATGCCACCCATGGGAGACCACTCAAATTGTGACTACAGACCTGTCATTGCAGCCTGTGTAAGCTGGTGCTAGCACCACTTACCCTATATCTGAGGTCACTACACTTAAAACCTATAAGTCACCCCTAAGGTAGGCCTTCCAAACCTGAAGGCAGGGTGCTGGGTCATAAGTATGCAGGTGCCCCTGCATCAGCAGGGCACCCCTACAACCTTCGGAGTCCATTCTCCCGGGTTGTAAGTGTATCAGCCATTTGGACATATAGATTGGCCATGCGTCATTACGCGATGACCATCTCTAGACTGGCTGTAACGAACCCCTCATGATTGGTTTCAAACATGTTGGAATCATACCCCCCACACCGTAAACGGTGTTGGAGGTATGATTCCATGCACTGTAAAGCTCATCCGGGAGGCCCTCAGTGCTCCCGGTACCAGTCTTCCAGAACCAGACAGCAAGCTAGGGCTGCTGCTGACCAGAGACACATTTCTGCCCTCCTGCTGCTGAGCCAAGCTCGTGCAGGGGAAGGCAGAACAATAGGTATGCTGTCACAGGGAGGTATGACCACCTCCCAGACAGGATTTAGTGTATTGGGACAGGGTGGGGGCGCTTGCCAGCGCCACTGAGACTGCTTGAAGAGCACATTTGGTGCCCTCCTTGCATACTCCAACTCATACCAGTTCAGTGAGCTGTTGGCTCCCGCTCTGGTGTGAAACTGGACAAAGAACATGGGAGTATCCTCCCCACTGTCCAGCCCCTCCTCTGGGAGGTAACCCTGAATCATCCCAACCCTTTCCTATGGGTATTTAAGGGCTTACCTGAGGGTGGGACCTTAGATTCATTGTGGAATTCAATTCCGATTCAGCGCCGCGTCATCTTCAACCATCTGGACATTCTGACCACGTCGAACTTCGCTTTGGGAACCGAGACTGCAAACGGGAAGACTCTGACTGCTCCAGGTCTCATTGTCCTGAAAATCCGCTGCGCTGTCAGTGTCCGTGCTCCATACAGGTTGCTCACAGGGCCTGCGGACATCCAAAGACACCCGAAGGAATCTCCCTTGGAGTGTAGGACTCACTCCCCTGCATCTGCAGGCACCGCAATGTAGCTGACCGGTTTGCTGATCCTGGGCTCCTACGAACTCCAACAGGCTCAGTAACACAGGTGGCAGTTCTCCAACTCCCTCAGGCCTGCACTGCCTTCAGACCGAGTCTGTGGCCAGTATCCCTCGTGGGCACCGCTGGAACCGAGCCCCATGTGCACCCCATCGGCTGGCCATTGGTAAGGCTAGGCGACTCTTGTCTACAGAGATTTTCGGGTCCTTTCAAGGGACTTCTTTGATTCCCGGGGGCTCCCCTGCTTGCTCGGGCCGTCTCTGAATTACCTAGTCGAGGTGAGTCACTTGGACCTTGCTGGTCCTGACATTGCACCTTCTTTGATTTCTATGCCTGGTGTTGTTGCTAAGGTGTGTTGGTGCCTCTGCTGCCTCTGCTGGACACTGACCCCTTGACCCCCTGACTCTTGACATCCGACGTGGGACAGCTCGTGAACTGTTCCTGGACTTCCACATCATCGCCTGGTCTGCACAGCGTCATCTTCAAGGGCACCGTCGGCAATCCTGCATCTATCGACATCGGTGGGCATTCGTCTTCCGTGCCTCCTGGTCACTCCTGAGTGGCATAGACTCTGTCCCCTCTACTTGCAGGAACCTCTCCTCCTGAATCCACCTTTGGGTTCCACCGGACTCCTTTGTCTTCTTCTCCAGCTGCATCTTTCCTGAAGTCCTCTATTGTGGTCTACGGCGGTTTCCGACGTCACTTGACACCTATGCACCCGGCTCCCCTGGTGTAGGTATCCTAGTTCCTGGGGTATCCACGGGTGGGGTGACTCTCCAACCTTCCATCTTCCACTGGGTTTCTTCAGGGTCCGCTGGGAAGGGTCCTTTTCCTTTAAAACTGCAACCGCGACTTACCCATTGACTTGTGTTGATCACGCGGTCGTGTTTACACACGGCACATGGCCTCCGTGGGGTTCCAGGGTACTTACCTTGGGTGGTTCCTTGGGTTCCCAATACTTCTCCGTCCTCTGGGTCCATCCTGGAATTGAGTCGTGGTTCGCATACCACCATTTTTGTATATGGTTTGGTCTCCCCCTGGCGACCACTGTGTATTGGTGCTACTTATGAGCTCTATTTCCTAAGTATTGTGTTTCTATCTCCTGGTAGGAGATAGTACAATTGTGTTAGTGAGTGTTTGTAATAAAATACCTATTTTTATAACTACACTGTGAGATTCTTTTTCACTTAACCTATACCATAAGATTAAGTACTGGTAAAACAAGCTGTTTTACACTCCTTCTGGACTAAGCCTGAAGGCTGCTCTCCATAGCTACCACTTAGAGAGCTTTCTAAAGTTGTCTAAAACCACTAAAATCATCATAAGGGTTGTCTGGATTAGTGCAGGGTGCTACACTTACATAAGTGAGCACCATATACTAAGCCAGCCTCTCACACATTCCAACACTTGATAATGCGCCGAAGGGTTCACCACATCATCCTTCATATGAGAGTGTGTGGTAAGTAACTTGCTGTGATGTCCATGATGGATCTGAGAGCCATTAGCTTGACAGACACCAGGATAGTCCACAGGGTCTGTTCCATACAAAGATACTTTGCTTGGATCTAAACGATGAGTATTCACAATAGCAGTTCATCAGAAGTTTCAAATGAGAGGGCATTTGTTGGCAGTTTATGACTCATCAAAAGGATAAAGACTCAAAGCATTAAAGAGCACGAGAGCCAGTGCTTAATTTCTAAGTGCAGCGGCCCGAAGCTTCTCTTACGAGCGCACTGGCGGATGATGGGTGGTGTCGAGTACTAGTAGGCAGCCTCCGCTTGAGTCTTCTTTTTGCCACCATCCTTCACATTTTTGCTTCAGCACTCTCTTGCAGGACCTTTTCAATCCCTGAGACCTCTGACCCTCGGTCTCAGGCCTGCTCTCTCCCAGCAGCTCCGCTCCACCTACACCGCCGCTGAGCCCTCCAGCCTCCTCCTGGGAGGCGTTCGAGGCCGCTGTCTGCCAGGTCACCTCCGTGTGTGCCTGTTCCTGCCTCTGCATGATTCCATTTCCTTGGTGGGTCAGCTGTGCTTGTAATTGTTGGTAATTGTTTTTGTAATTGTTTTTTGGTTTTGTGCCCGCTTCTGCCCCTTGTGCCCGCTCTGTTTTCCCCGCTTCCCCCTTCCCGCCGCTGCTGCCCCTGCGGCCCCTCCCCCCTGCCCACGCCCGTTCCTGCCTCCCAGCTGCTCGTCCCTCTCCCTCCCTTACTTAATGGTGGCCGCTGCGGGGAGCGTGAGTAAGACCTCTGACCCTCGGTCTCAGGCCTGCTCTCTCCCCAGCAGCTCCGCTCCACCTACACCGCCGCTGAGCCCTCCAGCCTCCTCCTGGGAGGCGTTTGAGGCCGCTGTCTGCCAGGTCACCTCCGTGTGTGCCCGTTCCTGCCTCTGCATGATTCCATTTCCTTGGTGAGTCAGCTGTGCTTGTAATTGTTTGTAATTGTTGGTAATTGTTTTTGTAATTGTTTTTTGGTTTTGTGCCCGCTTCTGCCCCTTGTGCCCGCTCTGTTTTCCCCGCTTCCCCCTTCCCGCTGCTGCTGCCCCTGCAGCCCATCCCCCCTGCCCACGCCCGTTCCCGCCTCCCAGGTGCTCGTCCCTCCCCCCTCCCCTACTTAATGGCGGCCGCTGCGGGGGAGCGCGAGTAAGACCTCTGACCCTCGGTCTCAGGCCTGCTCTCTCTTCAGCAGCTCCGCTCCACCTACACCGCCACTGAGCCCTCCAGCCTCCTCCTGGGAGGTGTTCAAGGCTGCTGTCTGCCGGGTCACCTCAGTGTGTGCCCGTTCCTGCCTCTGCCTGATTCCATTTCCTTGGTGGGTCAGCTGTGCTTGTAATTGTTTGTAATTGTTGGTAATTGTTTTTTGGTTTTGTGCCCACTTCCGCCCCTTGTGCCCGCTCTGTTTTCCCCGCTTCCCCCTTCCCGCCGCTGCTGCCCCTGCGGCCCCTCCCCCCTGCCCACACCCGTTCCTGCCTCCCAGCTGCTCGTCCCTCCCCCTCCCCTACTTAATGGCGGCCGCTGGCGCGCCAAAGGCAAGCCCGTCTGTGCCCGTCCGCGACCCGACCGCGACCAGCACCAGGGACCCTGGATCTCGGACCATCCACTGCTACAACGCAGCCGCCCTCCTCGCACTCAACCCCGGAAGAAACAACAACTGCCAGAAAGCCACGCCTAACACGACCCACGGCCAGTTCTCCTGCCGCCACTGCAGACAGACCTTTGCCACCGCTCCGGTCGCCAACACCCCTGATGCCCTAAGATGCATCCTCCTCAACGTGCGCTCCTTGCACCGACACACCGTGGAAATCTGGAATCTCCTGGACTCGCTCTCTCCCGACGCCGCCTTCTTCAGGGAAACCTGGACCAGCGCTTCCTCGGCCCCCGCCATCGCCATCCCAGACGGGTACAAGATCCAGAGGAAGGACCGCCCCAACCACCCGGGAGGAGGCATCGCCATCGCGCACAAAAGCTCCCTCCGCCTCACCACCTCCAGCGAAAACTTCCCCGCCGCAGACCATTTCCAGGGTCCAGACCAGCCCTAACTCCACACTCCGCGGCACCCTCGCCTACAGACCTCCCGGCCTCCGAGCACTCTTCACCGACACCATCACCGGCCTCATCGCACCCTACGCCATCGCCACCACGGACTACATACTCATTGGAGACCTGAACTTCCACCACGACAACATCAATGACCCCAACACCGCCGCCCTCCGCGACACCCTCGCCAACATCGGACTGAAACAACTCGGCACCACACCGACCCCTGGACCGACCACCACTGCGTACACTTCCTCATCAACAAACCCAAGCCACCCGAACCTGCTCCGCGCACCCCCATGTAGGAACTGGAGCAGAGTCACTGAGGAACAACTCAACTCCACCCTCAACGGCAACACCCCCCCTGCTACAACCGACGCCAACCTCGCGGCCATTGAATTCCACACCTGAATCGCCAACTGCGTTGACAAACTCGCCCCGCTGCGCAACCCCGGCAAGCAACGTCCCAGGAAAGCCACCTGGTTCACCACCGATCTCCAAGAAACCAGACGCACCTGCAGACGCCTGGAGAAGAACTGGAGAAACAGCAAGACACCCGATAACTACACCACTTTCAAGGACGCTATGACGGAATACCATCAACGCATCAGAACCACCAAAAGGACCTTTATCCACAACAGAATCCTTGCCAACGCCAGCAACTCCAAGGAACTCTTCAGCGTCATCCAGGAATTCACCAAACCCCGCAGCGAAGCCACGGACATCACCCCCTCCCAGGACCTCTGCGACAAACTCGGATCCTACTTCCACCTAAAGATAAAGAACCTCTACGACAACTTCAATGACCACATGCCCGACCCCGCAGTCAGCCCGCCCGGTGGCAACGCCAGCCAGACCACCATCTCCGCCTTGACACCGATCACGACAGAGGAGTCCGCTGCGACCATGAAAAGCATCCACTCTGGGGCCCCTACAGACCCCTGCTCAACCCACATAGGAGCCGCCACCACTACCGCACCCATGTTGCAACGCACCATCAACACCACCTTCGAGACCGGCTCCTTCCCCGACGACTGGAAACGCGCAGAAGTCAGGCCCCTGCTCAAGAAGCCCTCGGTGGACCTGACTGACCTCAAGAACTACCGGCCCATCTCGCTCCTCCCTTTTGCAGCCAAAGTCGCCTAGACGACAGTCAACGCAGAACTGACAAGGGTCATCGAAAACAACGCCATCCTCGACCCTTCCCAATCCGGATTCCGAAGCAACCACAGCACTGAGACCACCCTACTCGCCGCCACCGATGACATCCGCTCCTTCCTCGACCAAGGCCACACCGCAGCCCTGATTCTACTCGACCTATCAGCAGCATTCGACACCGTCTCCCACTGCACACTCTCAACCAGACTACACGACGCCGGCATACAAGGCACCGCCCTCGACTGGATCAGATCGTTCCTCACCGGCAGGAGCCAAAGGATCAGACTGCCACCCTTCCTCTCCGAACCCACGGAAATCAACTGCGGAGTCCCACAGGGATCATCACTCAGCCCAACCCTTTTCAACATCTACATGGCTCCCCTCGCCGCCATCGTCTGACAGCACGGCCTCAGCATAGTCTCCTACGCCAACGACACCCAGCTCATCCTCTCACTCACCAAGGACCCCACCACCACCAGACTCAACTTCCAGGAAGGAATGCAGGACGTCGCAGCCAGGATGAGCAACAGCTGCCTAAAACTCAACTCGGAGAAGATGGAAGTCCTCGTCCTCGGAACCACCCCTGCGGCATGGAACAACTCCTGGTGGCCCACCGCCCTCGGCAGCCCCCCTACCCCCACAAACCACGCCAAGAACCTCGGCATTGTACTCGACTCCTCCCTCTCCATGAATCGACAGGTCAACGCCGTCACCTCCAGCTGCTTCAACACCCTCCGCATCCTCCGTAAGACCTTCAAATGGATCCCCCACGAGGCAAGGAAAACAGTCACCCACGCACTCATTACCAGCAGGCTGGACTACGGAAACGCCCTCTACGCCGGGATCAACAAGTCTCTACTCCGCAAACTCCAGACAATACAGAACACCGCCGCCAGATTCGTCCTGGGGGTCCCCCGACACGAACACATCAGCCAACACCTACGCAAGCTCCACTGGCTCCCCGTCAAGAAAAGAATCACCTTCAAGATACTCATCTACACCTACAAACGCCTACACAACACCAGACCCCAATACCTCAATGACAGAATCACCCTCCACGTACCCAAACGAAACCTCCGCTCCACCAACCTCCTCCTCGCTGAAACCCCGCGCATCTGCAGAGCCAGAGCAGGGGGAAGATCCTTCTCCTACATTGCGGCCAAGACCTGGAACGAGCTCCCCACCGACATCAGACGTGCCCCCTCCCTGAACACCTTCAGGAAGGCTCTGAAGACCTGGCTCTTCGATTGATACAGATCTGCTGATCCCCCCTCCCTCCCCCAGCGCCTTAAGACCCTCACGGGTGAGTAGTGCGCTTATAATTCCCCTGATTGATTGATTGATTTTGTTGGCCACTGTGATACCATCTTTTTCTCTCTTCGTTTTTTGAGATTTTCTCATGCTTGGTCAAAATAAAGTCTGTCTGCGTTTTATTTGTGCTATTTGCAGGTGGTGTGTACGACCTGCAAGCACCAGCACAAACTTCACTGAGAGCTGAACAAAAAACTGTACATACTCTGGGGCATATTTACAAAGAAGTGACGGAGTGCGGCGTTAGCCTCCTTGGCTTAACGCTGTGCTCCACCACTTCTGGAACGCAGAGCTGCACCGTATTTACAAGAATATGGTGCAGCCCTGCGTTCCCCCTTGCGCTGGCGCTAATTTCAGCTGCCTAGCGCCAACACAGGCACCCTTGCACCATAGTGCAAGGGTGCTTGCGTTGTGGGGAATGATTGTTTATGTGCAGAAAGGTGTCCCTTCCTGCACATAAACAATCCTAAATGGCGATTTGTAACTTCTACGTGTGCTGCTTTGTGCAGCACACATAGAAGTTGCAACTCGTCATTTTTAAAATGATTGTTTATGTGCAGGAAGGGACACCTTCCTGTACATAAACAATCATGCGTGGCGTTTTTGCTGTTTTTGTGTGCTGCGCAATGCAGCACACATAAAAAAAGCAAAAACGAGGAGAAATAAAGCATTCGTCCTCGTTGCGCCCTGTTAAAACCAGGTTTTCCCTGGTCTTAATTTTGGCGCTGCCCCCTATTTACGCCACTCTTGTAAATATGGGGCAGCGTCAAAATCAATGTGTGTTGCAGCGTAACGTCCACCGCAACATCCATTGCCCACCCCTTTCACGCTAAGTGTAGCGTGAAAAGATGCCTTATTTACAAGGCAGCGTTAAGCCACGTTAAGTGGCTTAACGCTGCCTTGTAAATAAGGCGAAGCCTATATCGCCACCACGTCAAAAGTGACGTTCTGGTGGTGATAGGGGTTTGTAAATATGCCCCCACGTGTTCAGAGAAGGATGGGTCTGAATTTGGCGTGTGCGCTGCTGTGTACGTTGATTTCGGGCGAGGAAACTGAGCCGTGTTAAAAGGTTTCCTGGCCTGCACTTTCCTAGGGTATGAAAGAAGGCTGCCTGAACCAGTCATTACATGTTCAGTTACCACCTATGAATGGGAGCCCGCGAGGCCCAGGGTTCTGCACTCCCACAGTACAACAGAGCCGGTCCTTAATTTAACACCAGGACAAACTAAATACTACAGCCAGATCTCTGTTCATGCAAGGTAGGGCATTCTGACATCGAAATAACTTCTAGGCATAATAACCCAACTCTGATACATTTCAACTCCAGTTGGCTTCTTTCACATTGAAAAGTATTAGGAAATGGAGGTACGTCACAATGCGGACACTGGACACTTTCCGATAGATAAATTCCTTAAGACGATACCAAAGTAAGGTTTTCAGAGAAGGGGGGAATTTTGCTACAAGAGCTCTGGATTTCTTTATTTTCCATCAAAGTTTTTGTTAAAATTGTGAATTACGTGAGTAAAACAAAATTCGCACATCGTACTACTGTCTGTAATTATATTTGTTTTAGACGCTTTCTGTAAGATTTATTTCCGCTTCCAATTCATAATGTGCCATTCCTCTACTTCCTATTTATCTTGCGTGTTTTTTAAATGAAGGCCAACATATAAAAAGCTCTATCGCTAACTCTCATTTACCTGCCTGCAGTCTTTGGCCACCTGAGGGCGCTCGTGTCATACGTTGTCACTGCAGCTCCTGGCATGCGAACTCTGGGCCAGATTCACAAAGGTACACGTACACTTTTGTGTAAGTTTACGATTGTTTGCTATTCATAAAGGGATTTACGTGTAGATTCGAGTAAAGACACTAGCGTACATCACTTTGTGAATAGCAAACAATCGTAAATTTACACAAACGTTACGCTTACCTTTATGAATCAGGCCCTCAGTGTGTGCTACCTTAACCATGTCAATGACCTAACCGACCGTTTTGGCTTTTGTAGGCCGTGAGAATGTGTTCCAGGCTTCCATAATACCCCGAGAAGGGACAGAATGGATAGCAACAGTGTTGTCTTCACGAATTCGAAGTTAAGACACAGTGGAGGAGCCAGCGACCTGAGCAGCAGTGCAAGTTATGCGGCGGAGCATGTTTCTACACACGCAGCAGCAGCCCCGGTGTCGCACACTACAATTGCAGCAGAGGCCTCTTCAGTGCTTTCCTCGGCACTGAGCATCTTTGAGTTCACATCCGATTACCTCAAGACAGTGCTTTAACTGGAAAAATAAAAGTGCAGGTGCTCTGTAACAGAGTACCTGCTTGTTTCGGAGAAGTGCCGGTACTCTCCAATTAAAAATATCAATTCACTCTTGATAAGTGCAGGTACTCTCCTTCTAAAAAAAAAAAAAAAAGTACTGGTACTCAGTACCGGCCTATTTACAGCACAGCTTCAAGAGGCGTATACGCTATGACAAGTCTGCAGGGTAAGCCAACGGAATGTTGGGTGCAGAGGCCGCAGTACCAAAACCAGCAGAAAGGGGGTGCTGCGTTGTGAGTGTACAATGAGGCCTCACCAGTGTGTGCACTTACAAAGGGCTCATACGGAACATTGTGTCTAGATCTCGATTCCTCACCAGGAGTACTGCTGCTATTGGTAGACCAGTGGCGGCTCCTCCGCTAAGGCGGAGGAGCGTTGCCCCCACTGCCAGAAAGCAGCAAAATAAAGGAAATAATAAAATGATAACGGAATGTTATTATCATTTTATTTTGTCCTCCTGCTGCGGCAGTGCGTGAGGGGGCGGGCGGAGCTGCAGGAGAGGAGTGGTAGAACACTCCTGTGTGCAGTGACTGTTTGATCGGCCCTCTCGGGCTGCCCAAAACAGTGACGTGCACATCACTGAACATGCCCACCCCACCAGACCCTGGCTGAGCGCCGTGTCATTGCGCTCAGACCAATCACAATGCTGCATTGCACCCTTGTGATTGACTTAGGGGTGGAAACCAGGCTGCCTGCTACCTGTTCCAACCTGGAGTCGAACACAAGCGAGCAGGAGAGAAGACGCGGGACCCGGCGGCAGCAAGGTAAGTGTTTTTTTTTATGCAGCCTTAACACCCCCCCCCACCCCCTCCCAGCACGAGCCATGCCGGCCGCCCATGGGGTAGACAGCACCTCTGGCTGATTGTGTCCTTGAGACCACACCTTGAACCTTGAGCCCAGATATATTGTGTGCTTTTTGTCAAGTGCCTGAAGCCTAGCTTGAACACTGTGTCCAGTTGTTGATACCTCTCATTAAATATTATTCCTGCCTCAGAAAGCAGGTGTGGTAAATTGTGACCTACTCTGGAGGCCACCTCAAAAGTACTGTCTCGTGGTGAGGCCTCACCTGGGGACTTTTGTCCAGTAATCAGGCAGCTTCTGACATGTTAAATATCAGGTCTTGGATCAGATCGAAGCCTGGAGGTACTCGCTTTTCAATCAACGCAGCATCAACATTTGCTGCAGCGTGTTGTACAAAGAGGAGGACAAGGTGCAAAGTCATATCTACTCAAATTGGCCTGCTGCTGCCGTCCTTTGATGGTGTCTGCCTTGTGTAACGCGGAGCCTCGCACCAAGGTTTCAAATAAATGACCACATTTCCTGTTGCGCCTGGTTCAACTTGGCAGTAGAACTTGATGCAAAGCCTAGTCTGTCTATCTTAGTACATCAAGCTTTTCATCAAAATCTGTGGGTATTTGCACTGACCTGCCACAGTAGTGTTTTTTTAAAGTAAAGTGACTCAAAGTATTTCTGACTGATACTTCTAATGGCAGATTCTTCACCTTTTAGAATGTCCCCAGTACCAGACTGGATCGGCAAGACTTTTCAGCATAGCTCCTGAGCCAGATGGTGGCATTGTGCAGCTCAACGTCAACCCGTTCCACCACTGAAGTGACAGCTGGAGCCGCATATAAGCAACACCCAAGCGAGCTGATGACAGTTCATTTAGTTTCTCGCCTTCGTACATGGATCTGCAGCTAGCTCCTAACTGCTTCTCATCTGTTGATGAGTTATTTCTCAAAATTATTTTTCCAGTATGCAGGGGAATATGTCCCCTCCTAAAAATAAAGGGTTTAAACCTTGTAGGAGCTGTTGCAAGCAAATGTCTGTGACCGATCCTCACGATGTGCATCACTAGTGTTTGGGTTTGGGATCGCAAAGCCAAGCTGTACATCGACAAACACCACAGGAGGTTGTGCTCGAAGTTGAGCGCAATGACCAATTTTCTTTCTCGCAAGGCTGTTCCCACAACAGGTCTTCATCATGGTTCAAGTCTTCAGGTAAGTTAAAGTCTAAGAAGAAGCATAATGGGGCCAAGCAGGACTTTCCCCAGTCTCGCCATTATCCCTCTAAAAGTTACAAGGACGTAAAGGTGTTCCTAGTCAAGGTGGCCATCGCTGAACAGATTGAGGCTTCAAAGAAGGCATTTTGTGGATCTTTGGCATCTTACCGCCTTCCTCTGGCGCACCTTGGGCCCCACAGTTCTGTGGAGGCCCCCAGTTGGGTTAATGCTGATGGAGTTGTCCTTAGTGCCACCTGTGCCTTCTGAACCTGTTTAAGGCTCAGCACCAATTCTGGAGCAATTCCACATCCGGCACCACAATCCACACTGGTTCTAGGCATGTCAACACTAGCCCCGGCACCAGAGGACACCGATCTTGTAGACCTTTCCAACTCCAAACTAAAACAATCGTGACCTCATCCGAGGATGCCTTCAAGAACAGTTCTGGTGCACCAGTTTACTCACTTTCAGACAAAAATGCACCCTTGACTAGGAGCCACCCTCTAGCGCTTCAACAATTTTTTGGATCAGACTCTGACCAAAGCCAACCAGCCTATGGTGATGATGGGGATGAAATCCTCCTGCAGGTAAGAAGATGACTGTTTGTATTTGGACCCACAAGAAGCCAGTGGATTGGACACTTCCATGGGTTCTCAATCTGGTCCTTCAACGGAAGAGACAGCCTCATTTGCTGTAGTACTCAGACAAGCAGCTGAAATCCTGGAGTTACAGTTGCAGTCTGCTGTTGTGAAAACACGTCCTCACTGAAGTTTTGCTTGATGAGTAGACCATGTCTGAGCCCTTGCTGCCGATCAACATATCCCGGAATGACACTCTCAAGGGTACCTGGGCTAAACCTTCTTCCTGCCCACCCATAAATAGACTGGTGGCTTGGTGCCACAGACCTGCTCCTGGTAACCCTGCTTTCTTGACGCAGCACCCTACTCCAATAGCTCGGGATTCTACAAACAGGTTAATTCCAACTCATTTGCTATGACTGCCCTAAAGTCAAAGAGGTTTGAGGCATTCAGGAGATGGATGTTCTCCTCAGCTACCCTCACCATTGGGCTAGTCAAAACCAGCAGCTTGCTGTGGCGATACTCCCAAGTGCTATAGGACATGATCGCAGAGATCTTGCCTGCTGTCCAGGAGGAATTCCGTGCCAACCTGGCACAGACTATTCAGGATGGCAAGGATGTGGCCAAATATGTCAAAGTTAGGACTGAACACTACTGACTACTTAAGGTGAGCAATCCAGACTAGGATGGTGCTCCAGTGGCAATCATTAATGAAATACACATGCTTTTTTGGTGGTTTTCACGTCACTGATGGATATGCCGTTTGATGGGTCTTGCCTATTATGTGAGAAGGCTATTCTGCATTACAGCACCTCAGAGCAGTGCCAGAGTGCACGCCCTCAGTCTCTCCAAGCATCCTTGACAGTTTTGTCACTTTAAAGGCATTGCCAGGGGTTTCACACACCGGGATCTCCAAGGCCCAACACCACAGCAACAGACATTCCAGTACTTTTGGGGGTCTGGGATCTAATCAACAACATCTAGGTCCACAGGGACAGTGAACATCCCAGTCCCCACTCCTTTGACAGTAGCCTTTAAGCCGCTTTAGTTTGTCTTTAGTGGCACACAACTACCCAGTGGGAGGCAGCGTCAGCCATGTTCTCCAGGTGGAAGGCTGTAGTATCTGGCAGGTGGGTTCTACAGATAGTTCAACTGGGATACGCCCGGCCATTCCTTTCCAACCTGCTGCATGTGCCACCCATATCAGAGTGGCTATTGATGAAGAACCTGTATGTTTTGCTGGTGGAAGTTCAGGCACTTTTTGTGAAAGGAGCTATAGAGAGTCCCAGCCTCTGAAATCTGATCTGGGTGTTACTAACACGATTTTCTAGTGCCAAAAAAGGGCCAAGATCTTTTTCCTATTTTAGATCCCCAACCTCTCAATTTTTTCCTGCAGAAGGACAAATTCAATATGTTCAAACTGGCCCAGGTTCTATCTTACCTGAATCCAAGAGAATGGATGGTAGCTTTAGATCTGCGTAATGCCCATTTCCTTGTTCTTGTCCTGCAAGCCCACAGGCGCAACTTGTGGTTCATGGTGGGCCAGGAGCATTTATAGTTTGCTGTGCTCCACTTCGGCCTCACCAGTGCCCCTTGAGTGTTCACGAATGTGATGGCAGTGGTTGCAGCATACCTTCAGAGGTCTGGTATACTACTCTTCCCATCAGGTGGCGCCGTGAGGCTCCGCACAGATGCCGTTATGCTCCAGAAAGGACGTATGCAGCAAATATAGTTGCCCATTCCCATGCACTGATGTCCGTTCATTTCTTTCTGCACCACCAGATGAAGATCAGGAGCTACCTATCGTCTTTCGAAACCCTGTGTACCTCAAAATGTTCACTGTGTGCAAGGGAAATGTTATCTCCCAAGACAACCGGGTTTAAACCTTGTAAGGACTGTCACCAGCAAATGTCTGTGACAGATTCACATCAGGTCTGCCTGTGGTAGGCTCACGACTCAAGGCATGCAATGATTGCATGTCTATGAGTCAAAAAGGCTATTAGGGACCAAGAGGCGAAGTTATACATCTGCAAGAATCAGATGTCCCTGCACTGGGACCGGTCCAAGTCCAAAGGTCTGTCTCGGTCCTGTTCCCGGTTCTGAAGTAGGTTCCTAAGTCAATTGTCATTGTGCTTTAAATTCTCTGGTAAGTACAAGAAAAAAACAAAATATTCAAGTGAGACTCAGCCACTTCCTGCCACTCTTGTACACCTGAGAAGGCATGAGGGTGAGCGATCTCTCTTCCAAAGTCAGTCTATGTTGGAGCCTGTTCGGCAACTTCTCCCGGCACAGCCCGAGTTTCCGAGGCTGTCTGTAACACAAAAGCAGATCCAAGAGTTTCACAAAGCCATGTTGCGACTCTTTGGATCCCTTCTGCCTCCCTCTGGCGCGCCTGCAGGCCCCATGGACCAAGAGGCCCTCCATCTGGGATACTGCGGATGGGTTCGCCCTCTGCGCCAGTTGGACCCTTTGATGCTATTGTCAGACCCCAACCGGCGCCTTTACCGACTCTATGCGCAGCACCAGTTCCCAGAACCACAACATTGTTGCAGACTCCATTGATGCCGAAGGACGAGGTGCACCTCATTCTGCGCTCTGACCTTGACCGAGGCCTCACTAGGTATCCATCTAACTGCAGCATTTTCCCACTTCTCAGCAGCTTAACGTCCTGTTTCCACACAGGTCTCCTATATTACATTCCTTATTTGGCATGGACCCTGATAATGAATATGATGTTGGAGATGAATTTGGGAGCCCTACCATGGAGAAAACTGGTATGAGGACCTCCAGGATACCAGTAGCCTTGACACCCCTCCTGACACTAGTCTAGTCTCCCCCAGGCCCTGTCACTGACAAACATGCCTCCTCCGTGATGCCGATGTGGAGGGCAGCCAAAGTTCTCGAACTCTAGCTCCCCACCTAAAAGATCAAGATCAATGTTCTAACACAAGTCCTTCAGCCAGGACAGACCAATACTGAGCCATGGTTGCCCTTCAATGAGACCCTCACTGACACCCTCTTAGGGGCTTGGACAAACCTTGTTATAGTCCCCTGGTGAATCGCCAAATTGCGCAGCGCCATCACCCTGTCCCCGGCGACCCCACTTTTATGACTCACCACCCTTAACCCAAGAGCTTGGTGGTGCAAGCTTCCTCCAGTCAGACAAACCCAAATGCCTTTGTAAGACTTGGGATAGGGAGTCTAAGTGTTTAGACCTTTGGGAGGAAGGCATTTTGTTCACAATGTTAGGTCTCTGGCCAGTTAATGCTAGCTGCCTGTTAGGCCGCTATTCCTACACTCTCTGGAATTCTGTAGCTCAAGCCCTCGCAGGTGTTCCAGACAGCCTCCGTCCTGTATTGACCAAGGCCATACAGGACAGCTGAGATGCCACTAAATTTACCATCCTTTGTGGTCTGGATACCATAGATTACATTGGGCGAGCCACTGGCACGAGCGTTGTTATCTGTCACCAAATCTGGTTGAGATCAATGGGATTCTCCGGCGATGTTCAGTCATCACTTATGGACATGCCCTTTCTAGGGATCGCCTTTTTGGTGATAAAGTGGACTCTGCTCTGGAATGTTTCCAAGAAAGGAGGCCACAGCAAGCTACTTGGGCTTGTCTGCTCAACAGGGTCAACTGCATCAGCCTTTTCATTCTTTCCGCAGCTCTGGCAGGGATACCCCACACAGACGGCCACTTCAACATCGGCAGGTGTTAGACCTGGCATCTTTTGGCGTGTTTCCCCAGTCTTTTTTGCTTTCTGACCTCCTAGTTTTGACTCTGTTTTTGCCGGTTTAGTGTCTCTGTGCACTTTCTCACTGCTGTTCATTGTTAAAGTGCAAGTGCTCCTGTTGTAAATTGTGTTATGGATTGGTGTTTCCATGATTGGCATATTTGATTTACTGGTAAGTCCCTAGTAAAGTGCACTGAGAGTGCCAGGGCCTGTAAATCAAATGCTGCTAGTGGGCCTGCAGCACCGATTGTAACACTCACACAAGCAGCCTTTCAAAGGGTTCTCAGACCTGCCACTGCAGTGTCTGTGCGCAGTTTTTACTGCCATGTTGACTTGGCAAGTGCAAGTGCACCCACTTGCCAAGCCCTAACCTTCCCTTTTATTACATGTTAGTCACCCCTAAGGTAGGCCCATGGTACCCCTATGGGCAGGGTGCAGTGTGTGTGAAAGGTAGGACATGTCCTGGTGTGGGTGACATGTCCTGATAGTGTACTACAGTGTAATTTGTTTTTCACTGTTGTAAGGCTATCTGTCCCATAGGATAGAATGGGGAATACTCTGTAACATTTTACGAGTATATCTTCCCACTGGGACAAGATAGAGATAAAGAGTTTAGTATGCCTGAACTCAGAATGTAGAAATGCATCTGTTAGACATGGCATCCTTGGCGTGGTTTTCCCTGACTTTTTGCCTCTATCTCCTGTGGTTTTTTTGATGCTGTGCTGGATTTTGTTTTTGCTGGCTTAGATGCTTTGGGCACTTTGCCACTGCTGATCAGTGTCAAAGTGCAAGTGCTCCCTGTATAAATTGATATTGTGATTGGTTCTCCCTGATTGGCATATTTGTTTACCAGTAGGTCCCTAGTAAAATGAACTACATGTGCCAGGGCTGGTAAAGTAAATGCTACTAGAGGGCCTGCAGCACTGATTGTGCCACCCACATGAGTAGCCCCAAAGAGATGTCTCAGGCCTGCCACCGCCGTGCCTGCGCGCAGTTTGCTAACTGCCATTTTGACCTGGCCAGTGTACCCACTTGCCAGGCCCAACCCTTCCCTTTTCTTATACATAGGACACCCCTATGGTAGGCCCAAGGTACCCCCTGGGCAGGGTGCAGTGTATGTAAAAGGTAGGACATGTACTGGTGTGTGTACCATGTCCTGATAGTGAAATACTGCCAATTTCGTTTTTCACTATTGAAAGGCTATCTTGCCCATAGGACAGAATGGGGAATGCTGTGTAACATTTTACCAGCATATCTTCCCATAGGGGTGAGATAGAAAATTGGAGTCTGGTATCCCTGAACTCAGAATTTAATAACACATCTTTTAGTAAGGATGTTTTTTAAATTCTGTGTTTGAAAATAGCACTTTTAGAAAGTGGCTATTTTCTTGTTCAACCTTTCTGGGTGCCTCTGCCTGGTTGTGGATTGACTGTCTGGCTTTCGAGTGACAGGGGCTGGGGTGGCTCCAGGAGTCTGGGTGAGTCAGCCTGGGCTGAATAGGCCAATCTGCATTTGGAGTGGTGGGAGGAGTAGTACCTGTCCCTGACTAGGGCTGTGCCTGCCTGCCACAAAAGACTGGCTCCACCTCCTGCGGTGCGTCTGAAGACCCTGGCCCACATTCACAAAGGAAGAAGTTGTGCACTGGCAGAGTGCACCCAGAACTGGTTTGGACTGGATCCAGGACCCCTTACACATAGAGAACAAAGACTTTTGGGGTATAAATATGAGAGCTGAAACCCCTGTAATTTAGATCATCCTGGAATCAAGAGAAACCTTTGACAAGGAGAAGAGCAAGAGAAACTGAGAAGAAGGACTGCCCTTGCTGTGTGTTCTGGGGTTGACCTGCAGTTGCTATTCTGCCAAGGGAAGGAGAAGGACTTTGCTGTGTGCTGTGTCCCCTACTTCAAGAAGATCTCCAAGGGCCTGAGGAGAGCTGGCCTCCTGTTTTGAAGTCCCAGGGACAAAAGGACTTCACCCCCAGCTCCCCTGAACTTCCTTGCTGGGAGTTCTGACCTGCCAGGAGGTGCCTGTAACTGTGTGTGGGCCCCTGGAGGTTGCTACTGCTGTTGGGAGCTGGAAGAAACTAAAGAGAAGAAAGAAATCCTGTTTCAGACGCCGTCGACGCCGCTGCTGTGACGCCGCGACCTGCATCGAGGCCCGGGGAGCCGCTCGTGAAGTGAACGACGCAGCGCCCGGCCTGCTCCGCAGCTCCGACGCCCTACGACGCCCGTCGACGCCGGCATTGATCGGCCGTGCCTGACGCCAGCGCTCGCATCGACTCCGTCTTCGCCAGCGCCTGCATCTTGTTATCGCGGCGCCGATAACCGCCGAGAGTGACTCGAGAAACTTGCCGACGTCGCATCATCACCGGAGCCGACATTGGCCATCTTCGACGCCGTGCATCGTCACCGACATCGTTTTTCAAGGTACTGTTTGTCTGGGGATCTGTGTGACTCCGCGCCCGACGCCGTGATCCTCGCGGGCGGCGCCGTACTTTGGATTTTGTACTGTCCTGATGTCGTGATAGCCCCAGTTGGTGCTATTTGATTTCTTCAAGCTTATTTTTGCAACAACCTTTTTAAAGACACTTTACTGAGTATTTGTATGTTGGATTTTTGTCGTTTTGGTCTTGTGTAGTTTACATAAAGATATTTTATTTTTCTAAACTGGTGTGGTGTCCATTTGTGGTGTTTTCACTGTGTTACTGTGAGTGTTGGTACAAATACTTTACACATTGCCTTTGGGATAAGCCTGTCTGCTCGTGCCAAGCTACCAAGGGGGTGAGCAGGGGTTATCTAGAGTGTGTATCCCTCTTACCCTGACTAGAAGCAAGGGTCCCTATTTGGACAAAGGTACCTACCTCTGCCAACTAGAGACCCCCATTTCCAACAGCATCTTTTAGTAAAGATGATTCTTATGTTCTGTGTTTGAAAATACCACTTTTAGAAAATAGGTATTTTCTTGCTTAGCCATCCTGTGTGCCTCTCCTGGGTTGTGGATTGACTGCCTGGCTTTGGAGTGACAGGGGCTGGGGATGTGCATTCTCTTCAGACAGTCACTGGGGAGGGGCGAGGTGTGTCCTGCCTATCCTGGATGAGTCAGGCTGGGCTGAATAGACCTGGGCCGCATTTAGAGTAGTGAGAGGAGATTTCCTTGCACCTGAATTGGCCTGGTCTGCCTTGGACAATGCTGTCTCTACCTGCTTTTGATAAGCTGTGATTGCTTGGGGATGCACTCTAGTTGAGGAGAATTGCAATTTCGCATTAGCGAGATGGAGGAGGTATATTAAAGAACATCCTCTTCCTGACAAGTAAGAGGATTGAAATTGTTCTGAGAACACTAGATGCAGAATCTCTTCCACATGAAGGAATAGGAAGTCCTAGTGGATGGTCTTTTGGCTTCTCTCAGAACATCCATGCATTCCTGAGGGAGATTCAGGTGACCATATTGTATGAGTTCAAGAGCCATGCAGCCAAGTTCAACGAGTGAAGGTTTGGATGTTGAATCTGACCTCCATGCTTCTGAAGAAGATCCGGTCTGCATGGCAGCCTCCAGTGTGGATGCTCTGAGAGGTGAAGGAGATCTGTATACCACCACTGTCGAGGCCACTCCAGAGCAATGAGAATCATTCTGGCTTTCAAGTGTTAGAATTTGATGATCACCGTTAGCAGTTGAGGAATTACAGGAAAGATGCAAAGAAATGTTCCTAGCCAGTCTATCCATAGGGCAATCCCCAGTGTGCATAGTTGGTAGACCCTCACGGTGAAGCTTGGGCATTTCTTGTTTTCTCCGTCTGCGAAAAGATCTATATGGGAGAAACTCCTATCGGAAAAGACGTTGTGAAGTATAGTGTAGTTTAGAACCAATTTGATATTTTCTTGAATTACTCCAGTGACAGTGTCTGCCTGAGCATTCTGGGTTCCTGGAAAATGAGGCGCTGTAATCTTGAGATCCCTGGAAATGAACCACTTCCAGATTATTTGTGCTTTCAGGGACAGAGGTCTGGATCTTGTCCCTCCCTGCTTGTTCAGATAATGCATGGTTGTTGTACTGTCCGTCTGAAGAAGAAGAGTGTTTCTGTTCTGAATGATGGAAGGAAAGCCTTCTGGGCTAGATGTACTGCCCTCAGTTCCAGAAGGTTGATGTAGTAAGACTGTTCCTCCTGAGACCACAGGCCACGAATCTGTAGATTGTCCATATGAGCCCCCCAACCGTTTATGGAGGCTTCAGTCACTATGGTGTGGGCCAGGATATCTTGGTGGAAATCCATCTGTTTGAGGAGATTCTCTGAGCGGCACCACCATTTGAGTGACTGTTTTGCATGAGTAGTCAGTTTCACTCTGTGTTCCCATCTTCCAGAGAGCTGATCCCATTGATCTTCCAGACATTGTTGGAGAGTCTGCATGAAGAGATGTGCATGCGGGACCAGAAAAATGCATGATGTCATTGAACCCAGAGGGAAGAGGCTTGTCTCACTGTTGGATGGGATGTTTTCTTCAGATTGCGACATTTCTGAAGGATACATAATCGTCCCTCCTCCGAAGGAAACACTTCTGTGGGTACTGTGTCTACAACTACACCCAGGTAATGTAGGGATTGAACAGGTGTTGAGATAGATTTGTTGTGAGTCACTTGTTGACCTAGTCGATTGAGTCATGACGGTTGGCTGATAATGTTTGCTTGCTTGCTGATAGGAAGATGCCTTGATGAGCCAATCGTCTGGATATGGATAGATAAAGATTCTCAATTTTTTGAGGTGGGCTGCTACAGCCGCCATACATTTGGAGAAAGTTTGCGGTGCAGACTTGAGGCTGAAGGGAAGGACCTTGTCATGATAGTTGTCTTTTCCTACAATGAACCTCTGGAATTTTCACTGTTCTTGGTTCTCAAGATTAGAAAATAGGAATCTTACAGGTCTATCAAACACAGCCAGTCCCCTTGATGGAGTTGAAGGTAGATCTGATAATGAGCAAAATCCTGAATTTGTCTTTGCAAACTAATTTGTTTGTCTTCTTGAGGTCTAAAATGGGTCTGTATTTGTTTTCGGGTCCTTTCTTCACCGGAAAATAATGGGAATAAATTCCCATTCCTCTCAGTTGAGAGGGGACCTACTCCACCGTATGGTTCTGCAACAGGATGGATACTTCTTGTTGCAGTTTTTCCTGCTGGTAAAGGCAAGGTTTCTTCAGTGGAATAGATGGTGGTGGACACTTGAATCTGAGACAGTATCCATGTTCAACAGTATTCAGAACCAATGTGTCTATAGTTATTCTTTGCCACTCTTGCAGGAAAGATATTATACTTTCCTCTCCCGCAGTAGGCAACAGAAGAGGGGGAAGAGATGACTCACTGCGTTCCACCCGTTGTTTTAGTGGCATGGGCAGATGACTGCTGTCCTCCTCTGCCTCTTGACTGACAGCACTGTTGTTCTCTATGTGGCTGAGAAAATTATTGTTGCTGCTGTCCTGTAGTCCAATAACTAGTTTGGACCCTCTGGTGGAAATAGCAGCAGTCATAGGAGTGTCTCCTTTAATCTCTCCGTTTCTCTAATCCAACAGCTTTGAAAGTGTCAAGCCCAGAGTTCATTCTTGACATCTCATTGAGATGGCTGAGGAGGCTGAGGAGGAAGAAACCAGACCTTCAGGAGCACAGCTTGTCCAGTTGTGTCTGAGCCTAGAGGCGTACTTTTCCTCTGGGTCCGAGAAAGAAGAGGAGCCGGACACGGGTACCTCACAGACATGCCTGAAGATACCAACAGTGAGTGCCATGGTCTCCGAAGCACGGCTCAAGCCGCACAACAGCCCAGAGTCGAGTCAGAGCATCCGTTGCTTGAATTGCTAAGGCCTACCCAAGCCCTCAAAGGGTCACGGTCTATGTATGGCTTTTAGCTCTTTTTAAGCCATTTCACCTCACAGTAAGAACCCTAATGCGCGTCTTGGGCATGATGGCTTCCTGTATTGCTATTGTACCCCAACAGGTGTCCATTGTTACAGTGACTCTCAGCTCAATGGTCACAAGCGGAGTGTCGGATGGAAGATCTAGTGTTGCAGGCCTCGAAAAATCATAAAATGTTCTTGCATGTTGATCTGTTCTAATGTTTCGTATGTGCTGAGTTGCATTAACTGAGCATGTGTGCTCTGTTCTCTAATGGTCAACACTGCTGAGTTCTTAAGGCAGGTGCAAGTAGTGAGTTAGTCCAATAAAGCGTTTAAGTGCTTAGAGTCTCTAAAGTTGAGTTTGTGTGTTGAGTTTCTGCAACAGGGGCACGTGCGCTGTGCTCTGCAAAGGAGGGTGTGTTTTGAACTGCTTTAATTGCGAGAATTTGCCTAATAAGATATCCCAGACCTGTGTTTGGATGATTAAGTTTCCCTCGTGTTGAGCTGCTGTGAAGGAGGGTGCTCTTTGGGTGTGTCTAAATAGGGCTATTTTGTTTGTTCAGTTGCTGTATCGGTATGCTATGGTTGTGCTGCTGTTTGTGAAGTCTACATCAATGGGTTAACACCAGTCATTGAATTTTAGCCCCAATGGTCCGCTCTCGATAGCAGGCAGACGGTCCAGCACGGACTTCTGAGCTCCTGTGTGTCCGAGCCCCCGTGAGTCCGAGCCCCCGTGTGTCTGTCCGAGCCCCCGTGTGCCTGAGCCCCCGTGAGTCTGAGCCCCCGTTAGTCTGAGCCCCCGTGTGAGTCTGAGCCCCCGTGAGTCTGAGCCCCCCTCCTGCAAGTGGCTTTTTCCTGTGAACAAGGATATGCACTCAAGGCTCCATTACAAACTCCTACAGTTACCAGGGGACAGCTGTGTGACTATCTCCATTAAGGGGAATTACAGCATTTAATGATCGTCTCTCAATAAAATGCAATTTGTTATTATCCCGGAAACGACTCGAAAACGTTTAAGGAATGAAAACTGTGCTTGTGACTCGATTCACGCACAGAGGGGCCTGAAGGCGCGCTCGGGCGTGTTAGAACCGCTGTATTTACGATTCCTTAAAGCGCTTCCATGGAATTGTGCACTGTATTGAAATGCGGGTCCATTCGATCCTGCCCCCGCTAATGCATGCTCTCGAGGCCTCATTGTAAGTGCTGCTGAGAATGTGGGGGCAACAACTTCCCGCGGAAATACTATTAGCGCACAACATCGGGTCAGACTTTGCATCAGATTCGGACTATTTTATCGGATCCAGCTCGAGGCCTGCATTGCCTTCCAGACACCTGTAAACCTGCAACACCATTAGAACCGACAACCGAATGAACCTCACAGGGAAAAAAAACAATCAACTCTGACTGGCAGGGGAGAGGATGTGGCGTAACGGACAGATCGGCCGACCTTGAAGCTGGGGAACCATGTTCCAGTCTTGGCGGGAGGCTCAAACATCCTGTTATTCTGGGCAAATCACTTAGGGGGAGATTTTCAAACCTTTTGCGCTGGTTTAGCGTCACAAAAGTGACGCTAACCAGCGCAACATTTTTTGGGGCTAGTTTCTTTCCAGCGCAAAAAGCTGGAAGGCACCCTCTAAGTCATGGGTACTCACAAACTTTCTGTCGGGGGCCAAAATTACAGTGTGGTTTGTGGCCGAGGGCCGCACCGGTAGGGGGTGGGGTCAGTGGAGGGCGGGGCTAGAGTAAAAAAAATCAAACCCGTTTCAAAACATTAGACAATGCAACAATGCTGTATTTCAAAAGCTGATGTAACTACAAAGAGCACATTTTGATAATACATTTGTATTAGCAGACAATAGCAATCTTAAGAGGCATTGCATAGCTGCTTCATACATACTTTGACCCCAATTCCATCACAATCTCTCTCTCTGTCAGTCTCTCTCTCTCTGTCAGGCAGTCTCTTTCTCTCTCTCTCTCTCTCTCTCTCTCAGTCAGTCTCTCTCTCTCTCAGTCAGTCTCTCTCTCTCTCTGTCAGTCTCTCTCTCTCTGTCAGTCTCTCTCTCTCTCTGTCAGTCTCTCTCTGTCAGTCGGTCAGTCTCTCTGTCGGTCTCTCTCTCTCTCTCAGTCAGTCTCTCTCTTTGTCAGTCTCTCTCTCTCTCAGTCAGTCTCTCTCTGTCAGTCAGTCTCTCTCTCTCAGTCAGTCAGGCTCTCTCTCAGTCTGCCAGTCTCTCTCTCGGTCAGTCAGTCTCTCTCTGTCAGTCTCAGTCAGTCAGTCTCTCTCTCTCTCTCAGTCAGTCAGTCTCTCTCAGTCAGTCTCTCTCTCTGTCAGTCAGTCTCTCTCGCTCAGTCAGTCAGTCTCTCTCAGTCTCCCTCTCTCTCTCTGTCAGTCTCTCTCTCTGTCAGTCAGTCTCTCTCTCAGTCAGTCTCTCTCTCAGTCAGTCAGTCTCTCTCTGGCAGTCAGTCTCTCTCTCAGTCAGTCAGTCTCTGTCAGTCTCTCTCTGTCTCTCTCTCAGTCTCTCTCTCTCTCAGTCAGTCTCTCTCTCCCTCAGTCAGTCAGTCTCTCTCTCTGTCAGTTAGTCTCTCTCTCAGTCAGTCTATCTCTATCTCTCTCTGTCAGTCTCTCTCTCAGTCAGTCAGTCTCTGTCAGTCAGTATCTCAGTCTCTCAGTCAGTCAGTCTCTCTCTACTCTCTTTCCACTCTTTCCACTCTCTCCACTCTCTCTCTCCACTCTCTCTCCACTCCCTCTCCACTTTCTCTCTCTCCACTCTCTCTCTCTACTGTCTCTCCACTTTCTCTCTCTACACTCTCTCTCTCTTTCTCTCTCTCCACTGTCTCTCCACTTTCTCTCTCTCCACTGTCTCTCCTCTTTCTCTCCACTCTCTCTCCTCTTTCTCTCCACTCTCTCTCTTTCTCTCCACTCTCTCTCTCTACTCTCTCTCTCTCCACTCTCTCTCTCTCCTCTCTCTCTCTCTCTCCACTCTCTCTCTCTCCTCTCTCTCTCTCTCTCTCTCTGGGGGGCCATGGGTACATTACCTGCAAGGTCCGCGGGCCGCTAAGGAAGGCCTGCCGGCGGCCCACAGGCCGTACTAGGATTACCCCGGCTCTAACTAGTGCAAAGCAGCGCGAAGCACTGCTTTGCATTACTTTGCACCGAGGGGGCGTTACATGGGCGTACCCATGCAACCACCCATGCCTTTTGACGCAAAAGGATAAGTTACTTACCTGTAATCCTAGTTCTCTTCCAGGGGTATCCTCATCAAAGTCATAAGCACTGAATATTCCCGCCCATGTGCGGGGACCCCGGAAATAATAAAAATTATATATGAAAAACATATATATATACAGCTCTATATATATATACATATATCATTTTTTCTCATAGCAATGCAGTCCCCATCTAGGAGGCTAAACAATGTAATAACGCATAAACTGCTTTTGCAAACACATAATATACGTATAAAAACACAGGAGGGCAAGTAGCACTTGAACTCTGTTTTTAATGAGTAAACCTCATGAAAAAAACTGCAAATAAAGCAGACATTGTTAGCCTACAGGCTGCATTGTAAACCAACAGCATAGAAAATGAAAGCATTTTCATACAAAACTGGCACCGTGCCTTTAAGGCAGCCATGACCCCTAGCTTCCCATCATGCCTCAGGGGTGACAGTTAGGCCAGTTGTTCTTTGCGTAACCCTGAAGATCAGGGCACAAAGATATCCTTTTTAACAATGAAGAAAAAATCTCATTTGCCTGGGGAGGAGGGTGGGTTGCTTATGACTTTGATGAGGATACCTCTGGAAGAGAACTAGGATTACAGGTAAGTAACTTATCTTTCTCTTCCAGGGGATCCTCATCAATAGTCATAAGCATTGAATAGAATAGCAAGCCCATCTTCCACCTGCAGGCAAATGAGAGTGAATGACCCAACATACAAGAACAGCCGCAATCAGCTGCTGAACAGATTCCTCAAGGAGGCCTGGCCTACTTGGGTGTCTGCTCTGGTGTCCGAATCTAGACAATAGTGCCTCGTAAATGTATGGACGGACCTCCAAGTTGCCGCCTTACAGATTTCAGAGATAGGCACGTTATGAAGAAAAGCAGTCGTAGCCGCTTTTCCTCTCTTGGAATGCGCCTTGGGAGTAGGCCCAAGGGGCCTTTGCGCTAATTGATAAGCTAACTTGATGCACAAAACTATCCATCTGGAGATGGACCGTTTTGAAGCTGGAAAACCTGTTCTGATCGACCCACAATTAACAAATAGTTGATCAGATTTTCTCATGGACTTGGACCTATCCAGATAGAATTTTAAAACTCTCTTTAGGTCAAGCGAGTGTAAAGCCCTCTCAGCTGGAGTGGAGGGATTAGGGAAAAAGGTGGGCAGAGAGATGGTCTGATTCACATGGAAATCTGACACTACCTTCGGAAGGAAGGAGGGATGAGTCCTCAATACGACCCTATTAAGATGGAAAACAGTATAAGGTTCCTTAGAGCAGAGGGCCTGTATTTCGCTCACTCTGCGAGCTGACGTGATCGCTACCAAGAAAACCACCTTCCAAGTGAGGTGTTGCAAGGTTGCTTTGTGGATGGGTTCAAAAGGTGGACCCATCAACTTTGATAGCACCAGGTTCAGCTCCCAGGGTGGTGAAGGAGGCCGGACCGGAGGGTAGACCTTTTTCAAACCCTGTAAGAAGTCTTTCACAACCTGTAACTGAAAGAAAGAAGGCTGAGAAGGCGAGCGCCTATATGCAGTGATAGCTGCTAAGTGCACCTTAATGGAGAGAAACTTAAAGCCCGCTTTAGACAGGTAAAGCAGGTATGGTAGAATAACCTCCTCCTGTCCTTTGGTTGGGTTACAATTGTTTTGAACGCACCACATATAAAAACGTTTCCACTTGCACGCATACGAGTGTCTAGTGGATGGCCTTCTTGCTTCTTTTAAGATGGACATGCAGTCTTGTGGTAGTCCTAAATGGCCATACTGGAGGACCTCAGGAGCCATGCTGCCAAGTTCAGTGAGGGAAGGTTGGGGTGATGAATCCTCCCGTTCATCTTGGACAGCAGGTCCGGTCTGCACGGCAGCCTCCTGTGAGGGCATTCTGACATGTGCAGAAGGTCCGGGTACCATCATTGTCTCGGCCAGTCCGGGGCAATCAGGATCAATCTCGTGTGCGAATGAGACAGCTTGGTCACCACCTTCGGGATGAGAGGAAGGGGTGGAAAGGCGTAAACAAATGCCCCTGACCAGTCTATCAAAAGGGCATTCCCATTCGACCCTGGCCGGTAGAACCTTGAGGCGAAGTCTCGGCATTTTGTATTTTCGTCGTCCGCGAAGAGATCGATGCTGGGACGCCCCCAAGCCTGGAAGATGCCTTCGACGACCTCGTCGTTGAGAACCCAGTCTTGTCTGTCTTCGAAGTGTCGACTGAGAGCATCCGCTCTCGTGTTCTGTTCTCCCGGCAGGTGTACTGCTGTGATTGATAGGTTCCGTGCCAGGAGCCAATGCCAGAGAGCTTGAGCTTCCAACGACAATGTGCGTGAGCGAGTTCCCCCCTGTTTGTTCAGGTAGCACATGGTGGTGGTATTGTCCGTCTGTACGAAGATTGAACTTGCCTGAATCGAAGGGAGGAAAGCCTTGAGGGCCAGGTGAACTGCTCTCAGTTCTAGTATGTTTATATGATATGACCGCTCTTTCAATGACCATTGACCTTGCGTCTGGAGAGACCCCATGTGGGCTCCCCAGCCCTGGGGGGAGGCGTCCGTGATCAGTGTTTGAGAGGGAGGTGCTTGATGAAAAGGTATCCCTACTTGCATATTCTCCTTCTTCATCCACCATGGGATGGATGCTCTTGCTGCGTTTGAGAGACTTATTTTGTCGTCCCAGCGAGCTGTTTGCTGGTCCCACTTGTCCTCCAGATCCTGCTGTAGAGGACGCATTCGCAGCCTGGCATTGGGGACCAGGAAAATGCAGGATGCCATCGACCCTAACAGGGAGGCAATCCGACGAACTGACAGCATTCTGTTGTGTAGAACAAGTTTGCATTTCTGTATGATGGAAAATTGTCTCTCCTCCGAAGGAAACACTTTTCCTACCTCAGAGTCTACCAGAGCACCTAGATAATGTATTCTTTGTGTGGGTTGTTGCGTCGATATGTTGAAGTTCACATGAAGGCCCAGCCGGTGACAAATCTCTAGGCATTGTAGGAAATGACTCCTCACGCTGTGGGGAGAGGGGCCCTTCAACAGCCAGTCGTCCAGGTACGGGTACACGAAGATGCCTCTGCGGCGTAGTGCGGCTGGCACCACTGCCATGCACTTCGTGAACACTCGGGGAGCTGACTTCAACCCGAAGAGTAGAACTTTGAACTGGTAGTGTGAAGATCCCACCAGGAATCTCATATTGTCTGTGATGTTGACTGACCGGAACGTGAAAGTAGGCATCTTGCAGATCCAGCGAACACATCCAATCTCCCTGCCTGAGATGTGGATATATTTGATGGAGAGCCAACATGCAAAACTTCTCCTTCTTGATTGACTTGTTGAGCGTTCGCAGATCCAGAATGGGTCTGTATTCTGCTTTTCGACCCTTCTTCTTTACTAAGAAGTATCTTGAGTAAACCCCTCTCCCTCTTTGAGATATTGGCACCTTCTCAATGGCTGATTTCCGCAGAAGGGTGGTAACTTCGTTTTGCAATATCTTCATTTGATGGCACGATGATGGAACCGGAGGGATTGAGGGAGGGTGGCGTCGAAAACGTAGAGATTACCCATTCTGCAGCGTAGCTAACACCCACTGGTCCTTTGTGATAGCTCGCCACTCTTCGAGATGATTTGCAATACTTCCCCCCACTGGAGTGGTGAACGACGACGGGGGAAGTGGGCACTCATTGTTTGGTCTGCGTCTTGGCGGAGGTGTTAGACTGACGCTGGTTCCCTCTTCCTCTGGAAGAGCGCCTGCCTTGGTATTGGGACCTTTGCTGTCCCTGCTGATCCTGGTTTTTCTGCCAATGAGGGGTTTGAACCCTCTGTTGGGAGGATCGTCGATTGTAAGGCCTGAATCATTTGCGGAACTCTTTCTTCTTCTCTAGACCCACGGCCTTTAGTGTGTCTAGCTCTGTCTTCATCCGGGACATTTCTTCATCCGTGTGTGCACCGAACAAAGATGAGCCGGAGAAGGGGAGATTGAGGATCCGAGACTGTGCCTCTGGTTTGAGCGCTGTGAGTCGGAGCCAGGAGGTTCTTCTAGCGCATATCCCATGTGCATAGGCATGAGCCGAAAGAGTAGCTCCATCAGCTGCGGCGCTGATAACTTGGTTAGCCACCAAGCTGCCTTCATGCACGATCTCCTCAAAATCCTTGCGATCTTCTTTTGGTAACTTCTCCGTGAATCTTTGCAGGGAGTCCCACAGAGACCTGTCATACCGGCCCAAGAGAGCCGCTGCACTCGATACCTTCATCATCGAGGCTGATGTGCCACATACGTTCCTTCCCCACGAATCCTGTGTTTTACTCTCCTTGTCTGGTGGAACAGTAGAGGAGGAAGCAATAGCATGAGTCTTTTTTGCTGCAGCGATTATTACAGAATCCGGTGGGGGGTCAGATTTAAGGAAAAGCGGGTCCTCTTCCGGTGAACGATATTTTTTCAAAATCCTAGCCGGCGCGGTCCTAAGTGTCGCCGGCGTGAGGAAAATGTCCATAACCGGTTCTATTAGGCCCGGGACCAATGGTAGCAGGGGTCTAGATGCTGCCCTTTGGTGTAAAGTCTCAAAGATAACAGAGGACGAACTCTGTCGAGTCGGCATAGGGATGTTTAGTTTCGCCACCCCTCTGCCAAGCACGTCCTGAAAAGTGCCCACTGTGCCCATGTGGCCGGGGTTGTAGCCCAGTGATGCAAGGGCCTGTTCCATCTTGGTGATAGATGGATGGAAGGCGCTCTTTGCCCTTCTCGCCCCTCAGGAGAATGTGTAGGAGAAGGAGGAGGAGAGCTCTCTCTTTCTTGTGTAGGCCTGTTCGGCGAATCCTGATGTCCCCTGGACACTGGACTGCTGGACTTAGAGATCACGACCTGAGAGCTGGGAGAACCTGTTCTCGACGTCGGTGACGGCGATGTAGACAGGCTTACCGGACGTGAGGCCTCTTTGGACTGGTGCCTCGACGTCGATCTGGAATGTCTCTGGACCGACTGCCTTCTCGACGTCGACCGTCGTCTCGGCGATGGTGACGCCTGTCTTGACGTCGACTTTCTCCTCTTGGACGGAGGACTCAGTCTCGCAGTCGACCGGTCTCTCGACGTCGAACGTCTACCTGACGCCGACGGAGTACCGTGTTTCAATGTCAGCCGTGCTGCCGTCGACGGAGACTTCTGCTTCGACGTCGGCGTCTTGCGTCTCGACGTCGAAGATCTTTGGACTGACCTCGATGGAGACCTTTGCCTCGACGTTGATCGCCGTTGATGTGGCGACGACGGAGTGATTTGCCTCGACGTCAATTGCCTAGCCAGCGTCGATGGAGATTTGCTCCTCGACGTTGATCGTCGCCTGGTTGACGACAACGGAGGGCCCTTTACCTTCGTCGATGTTGAGAGCGTTGTCCTCGATTTCTTAGAAGAGTGATGCTCCGACACCACCGTAGTCTTCGACGACGATTTCTTCGCCGTCGGCAGCCTCAACGCCAATCCCGACGCCGAAGGAGAACAGGTCGGGACCTTGCCTCTCGACGTCGACCGAGTTCTCTTTTTCTGCTGCCTCACTGGAGACCTACCTCTTTCAGAGAGACCATAAAGTCGAATTCTCTCCCTTTCTTTTATGGTCCTTCTCTACAACTTCTTGCAATGATGACAGTTGGCAGAAGAGTAAGAATCAGAGAGGCAGAGAATACACACAGGGTGTGTGTCTGACCTAGCCTTCTTCTTGCCACAGGCAGGGCAAGGGTCAAATAAGGAAGGTATTTCTGACAGAAATAAACCTTTTCTGGAGCACAAAAAAGGCTTCACTCTCACTCTAATGCTAAAAGACGTCGAGTGAAAGCAAAAAACTTCAAAAAATCAGATAATTTTTGACAGAAAGTCAAAAAAGGGAAGAGCTGTGAATCCAGGGTCCTGACTGAAGGAGCCGGAAAGAACAACTGACCTAACTGTCACCCCTGAGGCATGATGGGAAGCTAGGAGTCATGGCTGCCTTAAAGGCACAGTGCCAGTTTTGTATGAAAATGCTTTCATTTTCAATGCTATTGGTTTACAATGCAGCCTGTAGGCTAACAATGTCTGCTTTATTTGCAGTTTTTGTCATGAGGTTTACTCATTAAAAACAGAGTTCAAGTGCTACTTGCCCTCCTGTGTTTTTATACATATATTATGTGTTTGCAAAAGCAGTTTATGCGTTATTACATTGTTTAGCCTCCTAGATGGGGACTGCATTGGTATGAGAAAAAATGATATATGTATATATATATAGAGCTGTATATATATGTTTTTCATATATAATTTTTATTATTTCCGGGGTCCCCGCACATGGGCGGAAATATTCAGTGCTTCTGACTATTGATGAGGATCAAAAAGAATCCGTAGGTGACGGATCAAAAGAACCTAGCCAAGAAACAAGGGCGGGTTCACCAATTGGGGTGAAGGCCACCTCTACTGGTAGAAAAGAAAAATTTCTTTTCTTGTGTCCCCTCACTCACCCAGGGTTGCACCTAGGTGACATGCTTCATCATTGGGGCCATCCCAAACATCTACTGATTGGGGCGTGCTGCGACTTGCGGATTTACGTAGGAGCACTTACCTTGTGAGGCTATGTGTCGTGCAGTGTAGGGGGAGTGGTGTAAGTGATGTTTTAAAAAAATTACCTAACTAGTGAGCTATTGTTTTATTCCTGCTCCTAGTTGGTAGGGATAAAAAGGGGGTTAATAAAAGGAAATGTAACTGTTATGTAATTATAATCCCTTGTATTATGTCAACATGTTTCAAGGTATCCCCTAAACCTTTTCTTCAGGACAACAAAGGGACCAGCCCTTTGTGTACCACTCCGTGCGGACCTATAATAAAGTGAAAAATTATTAATGCACACCTATTGTGTGAGCATTGGGAAAAATATATACATACGGTTGCTTCTGAACACGTAGTAACTGTCATTGGGAAGAAAAAGCAAAATGCAAATTAATACATACTGCCTGCCCACCGTTCTTGTGGGCAGGTAAAGGCGTTACGCTGCGCGTAAAAGAAGGTACTTCATACTATGGTGTAAGTGCCCTTGAAAGCAAACTTAGTTAGTGCTCAGATCTTGTGTGGGTAATACTACACATGATACCTTAATTGTGAGCAGGCAAGGTTGAAAAGACATAATTTAAAAACACTTGTAGTCAAGGACAAAAAAACAAAAAAACAGGACACACACAACATGTAACATAAAATCAATTTCTTTTTGAAACATACTTATTTTTTGGCAAAAGTGCGCCTCATGGTCTGTCTGGGTGGAGGGGCCTGTAGAAACCCTATATTATAATAATAGACAAAGGAATGAGATAATGAGGATTTGTTATAAGCCACTCATTGCTTGTGCCTTCCTATGACTGGTTTAGAAAGAGCAAATGGAATTTAGTGAAAAAGGCAAGTAAAGTTATGTAAATTCCTGTAGAGAGAAAAAAAAAAATTGATGATGTCCTGTAGGGAGAAAAAAGTCTTACTGTGCTCAGCAACCCTCCGTCAATACGACCTATTCAGTCCCAAGGCAGACCGCATCTTAGCGTGTCTTTGCCTTAGTGCTGGTATAAGTAGTCTGAAAAACAGCCGAGTCATTCCCTCGAGCTGTTAGAGACTAGAGCGTGTAAAGCGTAGTCTCGTATTGTGGTGTAAACGGTCCACCATGTTGTAGGTATTTTATGAAATGGGGGTGTGATTTTTGAAAGTCTAAATTACTAATTAGAGTGCAGGAGTACCTTATACGAAAAAAGAAGGACGCCCGGTATTTTGTCAAAATAGGTTGGGGTCAGTATCGAACCCTGGTCACAGGGAGACTGTGAGTTTCTTAAATGGCGGCCATATTGGAATGGTCAAAAAAACAATAAACAGAAAAAAAAAAGGAAAAAGGCTAGGGATATTTTGTCATACTGCCTTCAATTTTATCAAAAAACGAGGTAGAGGATTTCATTGCCTTTGTTCTTGATTTAGATTTTCATAAAATGCCGTTAAGAAACATGCCAGGCGGGTTTTTTTAATTTATTTATTCTCAGATATCGGGGTTAATTTATCTAGTGAAATGGCCCGATGGTATATTCTCGTTCGAACCTCTAATTTGATGAAAAAGGGGTTGTGATTTTAGAAAGTCTAAATTAATAATTTGAGTGCAAGAGTACCTCGTACTAGAATAAGAGGACGCCCGGTATTTTGTCAAAAATAGGTTGGGTCAGTATCGAACCCTGTTCAAAGGGACACCATGAGTTTCTTAAATGGCGGCCATGTGACCAGGGTTCGATACTGACCCCAACCTATTTTGACAAAATACCGGGCGTCCTTCTTTTTCATATAAGGTACTCCTGCACTCTAATTAGTAATTTAGACTTTCAAAAATCACACCCCCATTTCATAAAATACCAACAACATAGTGGACCGTTTACACCACAATACGAGACTACGCTTTACACGCTCTAGTCTCTAACAGCACAAGGGAATGACTCGGCTGTTTTTCAGACTACTTATACCGGCACTAAGGCAAAGACACGCTAAGATGCGGTCTGCCTTGGGACTGAATAGGTCGTATTGACGGAGGGTTGCTGAGCACAGTAAGACTTTTTTCTCCCTACAGGACATCATCAAATTTTTTTTATTTATTTTTTTCTCTCTACAGGAATTTACATAACTTTACTTGCCTTTTTCACTAAATTCCATTTGCTCTTTCTAAACCAGTCATAGGAAGGCACAAGCAATGAGTGGCTTATAACAAATCCTCATTATCTCATTCCTTTGTCTATTATTATAATATAGGGTTTCTACAGGCCCCTCCACCCAGACAGACCATGAGGCGCACTTTTGCCAAAAAATAAGTATGTTTCAAAAAGAAATTGATTTTATGTTACATGTTGTGTGTGTCCTGTTTTTTTGTCCTTGACTACAAGTGTTTTTAAATTATGTCTTTTCAACCTTGCCTGCTCACAATTAAGGTATCATGTGTAGTATTACCCACACAAGATCTGAGCACTAACTAAGTTTGCTTTCAAGGGCACTTACACCATAGTATGAAGTACCTTCTTTTACGCGCAGCGTAACGCCTTTACCTGCCCACAAGAACGGTGGGCAGGCAGTATGTATTAATTTGCATTTTGCTTTTTCTTCCCAATGACAGTTACTACGTGTTCAGAAGCAACCGTATGTATATATTTTTCCCAATGCTCACACAATAGGTGTGCATTAATAATTTTTCACTTCACTTTATTATAGGTCCGGCACGGAGTGGTACACAAAGGGCTGGTTCCTTTGTTGTCCTGAAGAAAAGGTTTAGGGGATACCTTGAAACATGTTGACATAATACAAGGGATTATAATTACATAACAGTTACATTTCCCTTTTATTAACCCCCTTTTATCCCTACCAACTAGGAGCAGGAATAAAACAATAGCTCACTAGTTAGGTAATTTTTTAAAAACATCACTTACACCACTCCCCCCTACACTGCACGACACATAGCCTCACAAGGTAAGTGCTCCTACGTAAATCCGCAAGTCGCAGCACGCCCCAATCAGTAGATATTTGGGATGGCCCCTATGATGAAGCATGTCACCTAGGGGCAACCCTGGGTGAGTGAGGGGACACAAGAAAAGAAATTTTTCTTTTCTACCAGTAGAGGTGGCCTTCACCCCAATTGGTGAACCCGCCCTTGTTTCTTGGCTAGGTTCTTTTGATCCGTCACCTATGGATTCTTTTTGATGTATTCTGATCACACAGGAGGGTGAACCTAGCCCAATCCTCCTCCTCCCCCTTTTTCTGATTGATATTGATGAGGATCCCCTGGAAGAGAACCATATTTACAAAGATTTGTAACCATGGTTTTGAGCCAAAAGTTAACGCCCCTTCAAAGGAGGCGCTAACAGGAGAAATGCTTTCATTTCTCCTTCCTTTTCCGACTTTCCATGCGTGCTGCACTGTGCAGCATGTATGCAAAGTGGGAAAAGCTTTGCATTGTGCCTAGCATAGTATTTTGTACAGGAAGGGTACCCAAGGGTATGCAACTGGTGCTCATGTAAAGTGCTCTGATACCTTCGGGTCGAGTTTGCACTATATAAAACTAAAAAAACAAACAAACAAAAAGCAGAGCACGGCTCAGGTGTGGGGAAAGTGAACTTAGAAAATTATGAGGTGCTACGGTCGGTACTGGGCCTCATTACTAACTGCTCTTATTTTGGGAGGGAACACCACACGCAGGAAGTGCTTACATCCGGTGCAGTATTTACTGCGTGCAATTTTACCTTCCTATATCGGATCTGTCACCTCTGACTCTGGTTGACGTGGTAATACTGTTTGCGTTCCCTCTTCCTGAGTGGCAAAACTCCCTGCCACGTTTGATCTGTTTGCACCTGAACTGGGAATGCACAACTTTGAATCACAATTACTGTCCCATTTCAAAGGAGCACCTAATTCTCTCCAGAAGCGCTTTACCCGCTGCATACATAACTGAGAGAAGTAGAAAGTGCATTGTTGTCTGAAGATGAACTTATTCGGAGAAGGAGCCAGGGCAGAGCTACAGTTCAATCGTGTTCACTCCAGAGAGCTGCCTCTTAAAATGTTATTGCATTGGGATACGCAAGGCTGGCATCTGTTCCTAGTACAATGGCAGTATTATTTTTGTTTGTTCTACGTGGTATTTCCAGAGCACAGCGGTGGTTGTGTTCCTTTGGGTGGCTCCTCTGTTATGGCGGAGGAGCGTCGCCCCACTGCTGGAACCAGCAGACGCATGTAAAATAAAATAATAAAGCAATTAATAAAACGCCTTTACTATCATTTTATTTTACTCCGGTGCTGCAGCCGAGTCTTGAGGGCGGGGCCATCAGCAGCAGGAGGAGGAGTGGTGGTCACAGGGCACTGTAAGTGCTCATGTCGGTTTGGCCGGCCGTCTTAGGACGGCCAAATCAACATGCGCACTTGGATATCTCCAGGCTGTTGCTTGGAGATATCAGCAGGGCTCCGGAGCACAGGCTTCCAGGCCCTGCTGGAGCGTGGAACCAGCCTGCTCCACCCAATCCCTACGCTTTCCTCATGCTGGTTAATACCAGCCAGCATGAGAGTAGTGACTGGATTGGCACAGGGGAGTCTGGGAGCCTGAGTGAGCATCGTCGGAGCTGAAGAGGCGGCGGGCGTCAGGCTGCTGGTAAGATTGTTTTTTGTCCCCGTGCTGCGCATCACTTTCCCCTGCTAGAGGCCGCCACTGGTTCGTTCAAGCTAAATGGAAACAACTGGAAAGAAACATACCTCTGCTAGAAAAAGAAAGGTTTTTTTAAGGCCCAACTGAATTGTAGTTTTGGCTTAATTTTATAAGTGGCGTTTGTAAAACACAGCCCTAGCCCGATGGGGCGCTGGAGTTCTGTACCTAGCAACAGGGTATGTAGGCAACATACAAGATACAGAGAATTATGATATGTTTACAATAAGAAATGAGCATATTTGTTGCCTAAAAATACAAAAGAGATCAGAAGCAAGAAGGGAAGAGATCAGAACCACAGGCTCACGGTGGAGTGACGGAGGACAAGATATATTCTGGGATAGAGAAAGATTGAGAAGGTGTGGGTTTGAAGCCTTTTTGAATTTCATCGACAATGGGGAACTAGACCTCAGAGGAAAGGGAAGCCATTCCATGGTCTCTGTCAATATATACAGAAAGGCTGTGGGTTTGTAAACTTCTCAACTTCTAGCTCAGCCTTGACTGAGCCCCTAGTATGGTGAGCACCGCCGGTCCTGCTGAATTTAGAGGCAAGATTATTTTACCAAAGATGAGGCACATATAGAGCACTGGACAAACTTTGCAGTTGCTACTCCAGCGGTCCTCAAGCTTTGGTGGACAATGAGCAACATTTTCATGTGTAATGAAATGTTGAGCAACGTTCAAACCACAATGAAACTTACTGACCTAGTAATCTTATTAAATTCATTCACACAAGAATTAAAACTAAAAGGAACATCCTATATCACTGTGTTTCTTTAAAGATAAAGATGTACATTGAAAAAATATATAGCACAGAAACATAGAAGCAAAATGCTTTTTAAAATACAGTACATTCCAGTACCACTTATGGAGAATTGACTTAAAGGCCAACCGATAAGGTGTTAAAGGTTATTATTAAGGAAGTGGTTGCCATTCTTTTTCAATCTGAAATTTTAAGGCTCATAAGCAGTGAGAACTGGGCACAATTTGGTAGGTTTGAAGAACTGTGACGCTGTTCCACAGGAATGCTAGGAAAATGTAGTGCCACAATGGCTTTTTGAAGCACATTCGATCAGTAAAAAAAAATGAAAGGATTTAAAGACCACCTAGTAAAGGGGAATGGTGGTATCCACCAATGTTTTCTTTATGGAAGTTAGTGATATATGATGCTTTTTAAATCGAATTTTGTTATTAACATTGGTAAAACATAATAGTAATTCAATACTTGTATACAAGGAATGTTTGGGATTTCTCTCCCAATAATGTTTGAAAATGAAGGGGCAAATGGTTCACTTTTAGAGCAAACTTAAACTTGGCAAGATTTAAATGTACATATGTACTGGCATTTATATAGCGCAAACCTAGCTGGCAAAAACACAGAGGGCCTTTGGCATTCACCATGACATTACATCTCATACTGTTTTATCTAATTAAATATTCAAAACTTTAGGCACAGGGGTTTGTACCCAGTTTTCCTTGTTCCAAATTTAACAGAAAATTCATGAGACCAAGAGGGACTACTGAGAGCAGGGGCTCCACAAACCAATGTTTTTCAATAAGGTCATAAGAATTCCAACAAGAATAAACAATAAAAAGGTCATCACAATGTCAGTAGCAGATCAATAGTCAGAGCTTTGGCAACAGGCTTCCAAGTGTAACAATAGTATTGTAATCCCTGTGTGGAGTCCCTGTATGGAGTGAGTGCATTTTTAAGGTTCAAGCATTGCCAATCCATTGTTGTGCAAGTAGGCCAAGAACTTTTAAATCGTTAGTGCGCCTGCAGCCACAAACCATGGTTGGTACAACTGTTTATAATGCATGGGTTAACATATTCTACCTTGCAAGCCTCCATACTGTGCCTTGTATGTACGCTTAGAAAACTCCCTAGTACCCCAAGTAGTACGCGCATTACATTGGCCACAGTAGCATTTCATGATTCCAAGGGCCCCTATAAGCATATGTTGTTCTTTTCCAGAATCACCAGACTTTGCAGCTTTCATAAAAAACCCACATTTAATAATTCTCAAGTCAACACATGTTGCAATCTTTAAGTTTTATAGTGTATCAGCTGTTATATTTTACTGATTCCAATAAGGCTTGAGGTGGGCGCACATTGCAATTGCATAATGTTGCAATTAGGAGAATGCATAATGTGTCCATAGCTGCTAGGTGGCTCACCAGATGCTCTAAAGGACCACACCCAGCTGTTAAATCAATGAGTGCTAATAAAAGGAAACAGGAAAACGAAGTAATGCACCTTGAAGTTTACAATCAGTCTGTATCAGTGTTACTCTATTGACTGCATCATTGCATATTATCTTTCTTCTTTATGTAGAAACATGAAAGGGAGGTGCATAGTCTCCCACCTACTGGATCTTGCTGACTCCAACGGAGACTTCTGCAGGAAGCTTGTGGCTGCCTTCGAGCAATCTCAATACATCTCTACAGAGCTTGTAGCCACACTTATCCTGAGCCCACAAACCCTGGAAAAATGGTGTTTCTGCCTTAATATTTCCCACAGCAACTGTTATTAGAGAAGCAACTGGACGGAAGAAATCTGAAAGGGTCTGTATGCTTTCCTTCACCAAAAAATAATCACGCTCTTTAGCACTAGAAAATTAAAACTAAGGGTCAGATGTACAAACATTAGGAATACCGATTTCCTACTTGCGATTCACTCTGAATTGCAATTAGGAAATTGGTAATCCTAATATATGAAACTCTTTTGAGTTTCATTAGCAATGCGTAGTGAGTTGTAAATAGACCTAACTCATGCATATTAATGAGGTTGGTCGCAATGTGCATCCCATTTGGCATCACAGGGAAGGTGGCTTGCTAAGGTCAGCAGACCACCATGTCTATGACTGCTTTTTAAATAAAGAAATCTTTTTTAAATTTTTTTTTAAATGCAGCCTTTTTTCTCAGAGGCAGACAGGACTTGCGCAAGTGTGAGCATTGTGTATTTCTCCTTTTTCAGGAAGAGATCGAGAAGGCACAGGTCTAAAATAGGACAAAGGCCTTCATCCTTCTTGGGCACCAGAAAGTAGCGGGAATAGCAATCATGACCTACTTCCGATGCTGGCACCTTCTCTATAGCCCCCTTCACCAAGAGATCTAACACCTCCTGATGAAACAAGGAGAGGTGGTCCTCCTTCAGCTTGTTGCAAGTAGTTGTCATGGGTGGTCACAAAGGGGGGGGGAGGTAGTAGCCCCTTTGGACTAGTTGCAAAACCCAACGATCTGATGTTGTTGACCTCCAATTGTGCAGGTGATGCCGTATCCTGCCCCCCCCCCCCCACTGGATGTCCATGATAGTCAGAAGGCATACTAAAGGGGTTTTGAGACTGCAGCTGCTGGGGAAGGGGGGGGTGGGTGGTGAACTGGTTTGACCTCTGGCTGCCGGTCCCAAGTGGTCTGTGGGAACCGCTTCCTCGACCATGAAAAGATTGTGTGGTTTGCTGATCAGGGTGGCCGGGTGTGTACAGATGCAGTTGGAAGCCGTGGCCACAAAAGGGGTGGAAAGGCAGACTGGGGTTGACGAGGAGCCATGGAAGGATCCAAGGAATTGGTCGTAGCTCTGCTGCTGTCCTTAAATCGCTAGAGCGCAGAGTCTGGCTTCTCTCCAAACAACCAAGAACCGGGAAGGGCATGTCCATGAGCGACGCCTGGACATTCCTCAAAAGGTCAGTGATTCTCAGCCAGGTGTGGCGCCGAAGCACCACCGACGATGAAATTGCTCTGTCCAGCGTGTTGGTCCAGCCCACATCATATGGTGAACTTGGCTGTGTCCTTTCTATCAGCAAATGCTTGAGAGAGTATGGCTCGGGCCTCCTCCAAGACCATGGGCAGCACTTGTGCAACCGAGTTCCAGATGGTATGGGAGTATCGGCCTAAGAGGCACGCGGTGTTCGCCAACCACCGCGCCAGGCTGGTGGAAGAGGTCATTCTCATCCTGAAGATATCCAGCCTTTTGGATTCATTGTCCAGTGAAGCGGTAGGGAATATGCTGGGGTTAACCTTGGAGGTGGAGGCCTGGACCACCAACCTCTCCAAGGTGGGGGTGCTAGGTGAGGAAACTGGGGTCCCCTGGGGCCGGGCGATGGTGGTGGGCAATTGTCCTATGCACAGGAGCCCCTGTACAGGGCTTGGACCAGGCTTCAAATAGGACATCAATAAGGGCTTCATTAAATGTGAGTAATGGTTCTGTGGGGGCAACACCTGGCTGATCAACCTCCATCAAGCCGTTTGCCTTGACTCCACTGAGGGTAATGTACGGTTCAGAACCTCAGCAGCTCTGTGCAGTACCATTGCGATAGGGGCACCCTCCTCCCTAGCCACGGTAGTGGGGGGGGTCCAAGCCAGTGTCTGTGGAGGTGTCCAGTCCACTGGCATCCACCAGATCCTTGTACCAGCTGTCCTCCATCTCTTCTAACTGCCATCCATAAGGGTCCTCAGACCCCTCCCATTTGTCCCCCAATCCAGGTATGTCATACGAATAAGGCACTGGCTCAGTCATGTGGAGTATGCCCCTCGTCGGATGACACCCATCTGGCTCTGTGACAGAGTCGGGGATGACGATTGGGTTGGTGGCACCGGGAGGTGTCAGCACTGGAGAAGGCACCGTCGAAGGTCGAGGTGACTCAACCGGCACCGCTCCGAATCTATCAACAGATCCAAGGGGCAACGACTGATACAGGGTGGCGAACCTGCCAGCGGGAGACCAGTAGGTGCCCCTCCCGAGACCACAGGGCCCAAAAGTGCTGCAATGGGGACAGGTCGCCCAAATATGAGGTGCATTGCCTCGTAAAAGTTGTGTAACTAGGAGGGGGTTGCTCTGGCCCCCTGAAACTTTGGGAGGAACTGGCCGGCCCATGCACAGGCTCCATCATAAAGCTAGGCCTTAAGTGCCGACGTGGGGAGGCCGAAGCTTTGTCTTCGGGGCAGCCAAAGCCTGGAATGACCTTCCTGCCCACCGTAGAAATGCCACAGATCTTTTAGCCTTCAGGAGGGGTTTGAAAACTTGGCTTTTTGATAAGTAACTCTGCCTTTGCTGCTTTTGCTGAAAGGATAGGTAACTAGTGCCAGGACACCCTTGGGTAACCGCTGCACTCTAAAAATATCCGTAACATAACATAACATAACTCCCTCTTCCCGTCAGATGTCTTAGTCAGACGTGGCAAAGCCGAAGATCTCTTTGACTTCTTGCGCCAATGGGACTTACCTGATGTTCCCAACAACCTCGACGATGAATGCTTGAGTGGCTTCGCGACCAATCTCGGGACCGTTCTCTCGATCGTGATTGTGAAGGTCGACGCATCCAGGAGCTTGAGGGGCCACTCCCTCAAAGCCTTGGGTGCATGGCGTGGCATAACGAAACAGGACTTGGCGTCATGGTCTAGACACCAGAAGCACACCAGATGTGGGTCTGGCACTGACATTGGTTGGTGACAGGCGCCATAGGGCTTAAAACCAGCTTTTCTAGATGACATTCTGACGCACCAAGAGACAAAGCCTCAAAATAATCTCGACAAAATGTCTAAAAAAGGGTCAGTCAAAAAAGATTGGGCGCAGCTCTTCTCTGGATCTGCGCTGAGTGACGCAGAAATAAAAGAAACTACGTCAGAGCACTGGGGTGGCGCCTCAATAGGCACTGCGCATTCCACTTCCAACACCGATTACTCCACTTGGAACTGAATGATGCCACCTACCAGTGCTCAGGGGTACTGCTCATGGAAAATTTCTGGATCCAGTCTGATGCCTGGGGATTATTCTAAGGTAAGGAATCTGCGGCTAAAAGTCTCTATCAGAGAGGATGGTTAGTAGTCTATTTCTACTTATGAAGAGCTAGATTCCTGTTGAAAATGGTGCATCAAACTTTTATTTAAATGTCACACATTCTTTGACAAGCAATCAGTGTAAAGCTCTTATACGGTTGGGGCACGTTTCAGTTTGAGGATGCCAGTCGATAGCCTGTCATAGCTTTCTGCATGATGCACAGCTGAATCTTTTATAGGAAGGTATGCCCGGGTACAAAAAATTCTCATGTAAACATGCATTCGCCAAGGCATTTATGGCTGTCCTACATCATCTTAAAGTGAAGAGGGTGCAACCTGCCTTAGAATTCTCTGCTGAGAAAACAACTGAAAATTACTGACCGAACTTGAGGTCTAAAGACCCGCTGGATTGAAAAGTAGCCCAGATTAAGCACTTGCTCTGCTGGAGTCGGGGACACACCCAACTTTAGACCAAAAGTAGAATTTTCAGTGCTACATTGTCTCTCCCCACCATCACCTCTATCCTGTCTGTGTCTTTGTGGCCTGCATTCTCCATACAGCCAGAGTAGTATACAAGCCTGGTCATGACCAAATTAGACCATTGAATGGTCGGACATGCATCATCCAGGATAATATAGAAGGACACAAGTAGCAATACAAAGGTCCAAGCTCATAAGTAGTCTATTTGTGAGGATGTGCATGGGTGTTAAAGAGGGATGTGTAATCCAATCTCTCTGACTCAGCAGTCGCCAGGTGTCAATAAGGCCATGGTTGAAGGAAGTGACCCACTTGGGGCCACCTGGGTCACTGATGATCACCTCTCCGCCTTCCGCACCAAATTAAGAGTCGGTCAGACAGTGGAGAATATAAACCAATAACTGTTTATTCATATACACTCAGAGTGGAGCCCCATCTGTACAGTCTCTGGGAGTGCTACAGAGGGAACTAAAGAACAGCAAGCATAGAGATACATTATGCACATTTCATAGCTGGACAAAGACACGCCCACAGTGGAATTTTCCAGGCAGATGCAGCTGAACAGTGAAAACACAAAGAAAGGTTTTGGTTCTCATATCTTACACAACCCAGCACAGTCCAAGGTCGTTTCACCCTGGGCCCGCCACCAGACAAGTGGGAGAGGGCTTGTAGGAGAGTAGGATCTGCTTCTTATGGTTACCCCCACTTTTTTCTGATGTTTCACTGTTTTTCGACTTTAGTCTGGCTGGGGCCCTGCTATCCAGGACCCCAGCCTAGCTGCTTCCTCTCTAAATTGATTCCTAGTACCTTAGGTACACCACAGATTGGATTCTGGGGTGCCCTTATAAGTCCCTAGTATATGGTATACTATGTACCCAGGGCATAGGTACCCCAGAGGCCTACCAGGGGCTGCAGCATGTATTATGCCACCCCTGGGAAGCCTTCCAAAATGACACCACAGGACTGCTACAGCAGCCTGAGTGAGGTGGTGCATGCAACCCTTACTGAGATATAGGTTCACTATATCTCACCCTATCACTGCACATATACACCTATTAGTCACCCCTATGGCAGGCCTTATCAATCCTGAAGGCAGGGTGCTTGGTTTTATGTGAGAGGGTGCCCATGCATGAGCAGAGCCCCTCTGCAGCCTTCGGAATCACCTCTCCGGGGTTGTCTGTGATGCAGCCTGACCATATACTCTTAAGTGCATTATAACTAAACGGTAAATGCTAACGTTGGACTGGCTGCACGGAAACATGTCGTGTTTGGTGTCAAACACTTTGGAATCATACCCCCACACCAGTAACTGGTGTGGGAGTATGATCCCACCCTTCTAGAGGGAGAGACATGACAGCACCGGTATACCCGGTACCAGCTAACAGAGCCCTGGCATCACAAAATGGTTGCTGCAGCCACAGACACGAGTCTGGCCTCCTGCTGCTGACCGAAACTCCGGCAGGGGAGGCCTGGACAATAGGTTTCCTGTCCCAGGGAGGTGTAACCACCTCCCAGACAGGCTTTAGTGTATTGGGGCTGGGTGGGTGCACTCTCAGAGTGCTTTGAAGTCCCTCACTGGGGGCACATTTGGTGTCCCTGTGCATAGTCCAGTTCAAACCGGCTGCAGGGGTTACCAGTCCCTGCTCTGGCGCAAAACTGGACAAAGGAAATGGGTGTAGCCACCCCTCTTTCCAGACCCTCCCATAGGTGGGTCCCCTGAGTTAGTCCAACCCCTTCCTTGGGTATAAGATAGGAACCCCTGGCAACAGGACTTTAGATATCCCTGGACAAAACTTTGAAACTGAATCCTGGACCTTCGACGATCTGTTAAACGCCAGATGACTGAAGAATCTCCCTTGGAGTAAAGGAGTTACTCCCCTGCTTGGCAGGCACCAAAGACGCATCTGTGCGGTCTGCATCTCCAAAGCTCCCGCCGGACGCCGACGACTTTGCAACCCAAGAGGTGGGTTTCCAGACTTCCCCGAGGCTGACCCGAGTCCCCAGCAAAGCTGAGACCCGTAGCCCTCGAGGGTACCGTGGAACCGGAACCCCTGGACACCGTGCACATTTGCAAGTGCATAAGCTTCTGGTCAATCCTAGAGGCTGTGCTTTGGGTTACCTGTAGCCCCGACCCCGAGCAGTGAATTCACTGAAGATTCTCGGCCTGGCCACTCCCAGTGACCCGTGGGCCGCCATTTTGTGATTCCGCTCGAGGTCCCTTCGTGATCCCTTGTCTGTCGACTTGTGGGTCCCTCAGAAGGACAACTCTAATTTCAACGGGCCTCCCTGGTTGTTCCAGGCCTGCCCTGACTCTCCCTCATTTGGGGAGTCCCTCGGACCTCGCTGGTCCGCACCGAAGCCTTTGTTCTCTTCCTGCGTGGGTTGCCGTTGCCAAGGTTTGTTGGGTCCAATCCGGGCACCGACACCGCAGCAAGCTACTACCTTCGTGGGACAGCGCGAGTCCAGCTCCGGGTCATCGTCGACGCCTCCTGGTCCTCGTGGCTGCAGAGACAATCTTCACCTCTTCGAACTTGAAGCACCCGACATCGGTGGGCATTCGACTATCGTGCCCCTGGTCACTGGCTAGTGACCCAGACTTTGTCCCCTCTGCTTTCAGGTTCTTCACACCCTCGATCCAGGCTTGGATCTCTTCGGACACTTCGCATCTTCCCGGCCGCAGCACCTTCCAGCAAGCGGCCATTGAAAACGACGGCGCGGCCCGACACCATTTGGCACCTATGCACCCGGCTTCCCTGGGTGAGGTAACATGAGTACTCCGGTGCTCCCGTGGGTGTTGGCCCTAGAGCCCTCTAAGTCCATTCGGGTTTGCTTCTAGTCCACTCCGAAGTGTCCCTAAACTTTAAAACTCAAACCGTGACTTTCCCCATAGACGCTAACAGAGCTCGCGGCTGTGTTCACACACTGCACACATCCCCCGTGGGTCCCCTGTGTCACTGCCTTGGGTGGTTCCGTGGGGTCCCAGCGATTCTACAGGCTCTAGGCCTTGGGTCTAGTCAAGTCGTGGTTCTTATACCACTTTCTTAATATATGGTTTGGTACTAGGGCTAATCGTATATTGTGCTAATTTACTGTGATATTTGAAGTGTAACATATGTGCTTTGACCTCTAGCCTCATAAAGAGACTAGTAGGGTGTGTTTAGAAATAAATACATATATTTTATATATATCCCTGGTGTGGTCTCCTTTCATTTAGCCATTCACGAGATTATAGACTGGTAAAACAAACAGCTTTACACTCCTTCAAGACTTAGCCTGAAGGCTGCTCTCCATAGCTACCACTAGGATAGCTTTAATAAAGGTTGTCTTTAAACCTATCATCAATAAAGGTCGTTTGGACTGGTGCAAGGTGCCCACTATCACTAGTGGACAGCATATTCCAGGCCAACTTCTCACATTGGTGTGTAGCGGTTGGATTCAAGCTTGCCTTTGTTTTACCAGATAATCTCAAGTGAAGTGACTAACTGAAAACCACTAAAAGGTACCTGAGGTACATATAAATCAAGCTTAAAATTAGAGTTGTGTGTCAAGGGCTTAGCACACCCTTTCTACAACTCAAGAGAGTTTAGTAGGCCACACTAGAGTAGGTAGTGCATACACCACACCTCACTAGTGATGTCTTCAAGGCCAGGAACCAGTGGGTCCCTGCCAGAAGCCAATGGGCTTCCACCATCCAAGTATGACAACCTCCAATTCTTGGAATTGAGAGCATTGTGTAATACTAGGAAATTGAAGACAGGAAAAACTGCAAACACCCAACGCCTCATAGAGGTACTGCTGTTGGATGATCTCAAAAAGACCTCAGGGTCTGATGGGGTAGGCAGAGAGGGTGGGACAGCAGATGAGGAAAGGCCAAAGGGGCAAGATACCCATGATCTGACCTCTGAAGCTGGCCAGGAAGATGACAATGATCTTACCCTGGAAAATCCAGCTCCCCCTGCAGAGGAGGAGGATGACCACAATGGCCCCCTCTTTATCCCACCAGGGAGAGTTGAGAGTGTGCCTAGAAGGTCAAGATCTCCTTCTCAGGAGTCTAACCATTCTGACACCTCAATAGGGACCTCTGTTTCCTCTCATAGGAGGGAATCCTCTCATGAAAGGAAAGAGAGACTGCTCAAGTATGAAGAAGCTCAGCTTAAAATCAGAAGAGAGCAGTTGGCTTTAGATAGGGAGTCCCTAGAGCTTCAGAAAACAAGAAGAAAGTTGGGACTAGAGTCCCATGGTGGCAGCAACTTCCCTAGTGGTAGGGAAAGGTCTCATGACCATAGAAACCTAAGCAAGATTGTCCCTCCCTACCAGAGTGGGGATGACATCCACAAAGGGGTTACTGCACTGGAAAGGGCCTGTAAAGTTCAGAGGGTCCCCCAGGAGCAGTGGGCAGCAATCTTGTGGCTCTCATTTGCAGACAAAGGTAGAGATAAGCTCCTCACTGTAAGAGAAGAGGATGCTGATGATTACCAAATCTTGAAAAGTGCACTGATTGAGGGGTTTGGCCTAACCACTGAACAGTATAGGATAAAGTTCAGAGATACCCAAAAGGCACAAAATCAAGACTGGGTGGACTTTGTAGATTGTGCTACTAAGGCTCTGGAGGGCTGGTTACTTGGCAGTAAGGTGTGTGATTTCAAAGGATTGTACAACTTAATTATGAGGGAGCAGATCCTTAATAATTGTCAAAATCAGCTGTTGCATCAGTACCTGGTGGACTCTAATCTGACCTCTCCCCAAGAATTGGGAAAGAAGGCAGACAAATGGGTCAGAACCAGGGTGAGGCAGAAGGTTCAGAACCAAGGTGGTGACCCAAAGAAGCAAGATCCTAAGAACCCTGACAAGGGTGGGGAAAAGGGTAAAGACCAGAAGTCTTCTCAAGGTCCCCAAAAATCTTCATCTGGGGGGGAAACCCAATCTAACAAAAGTAAAGGCCAGAAGAAACCATGGTGTAAGATCTGTAAACAGAAAACACACTGGACCAGTGATTGCACCAAGTCCAAAGACTCAAGTCCAGCCACCATTGCCCCTAAGGCAACTGTACCCCCTAGTGCAGCTACAACTGGTGGTACTCAGAATAAGGGTGTAATAGGGTTAACCCTGGGTTCTGAGATGGGCTCTGGCCTAGTCAGAGTTCCAACTCAGGCTGTCCAGGTCTGTGATGGAGGCATGGATATGTCCTCCTCTGTGAGTCCCAGTAACTTGGGCAAGTACAGACAGCAGCCTTTGATAAATGGAAAAGAGGCTTTGGCATACAGGGACACAGGAGCAAGTGTCACAATGGTGACAGAAGATCTTGTGGGTCCTGGGCAGATTATACTTGGTGAGATGTACCAAGTGACCAATGCTAGCAATGTCAGGACAGACCATTCCATGGCAGTTGTTAATTTCTCCTGGGGAGGGGTAACTGGCCTCAAGAAAGTTGTGGTAAGTGCAGACCTCCCTGTTGAATGCTTGCTTGGCAATCATCTAGAAACTTCAGCTTGGGCAGAAGTGGAGCTCAGGACACATGCAGAAATGCTAGGGATCCCTGCACATGTATTTGCTGTGACCAGGTCACAGGCCAAAAAGGCTAACACTGAACAGGCCCTGGATCCTGGAAGAATGGACCAGGTGCCTCCCAAGAGGAGGAGCAGTAGGGTTAAGGCAGAGCCTTCCCCCCTGACTCAGAATACAGATCAGCCTCCTGAGGGAGATGATCTTAGTCCTGAAGAAGGAACTGTCCCAGAGGAGCTTGAACCTGAACGGGTTGAGTTCTTGGGGACAGGGGGCCCTTCCAGGGCAGATCTGAGCCAGGAGCAGCTGAGCCGCCCCTCTCTTGAAACCCTCAGAAAGCAAGCTGCTGATGAGGCTGCTGGGAATGCTAGTGGCACCCATAAAAAATATTGGGATGATGGACTCTTATATTCAGAGAGTAGAGACCCCAAGCCTGGTGCTTCCAGGAGGTTGGTAATACCTCTGAAATTTAGGGGCTTCCTATTGGCACTAGCCCATGATATTCCTTTAGCAGGTCACCTGGGCCAAAACAAGACTTGGGACAGAATTGTTCCTCACTTTCATTGGCCCCACATGTCTGAAGACACCAAGGAGTTTTGTCGCTCCTGTGTCACCTGTCAAGCCAGTGGGAAGGCAGGTGGAACCACAAAGGCCCCCTGATACCACTACCTGTGGTGGGGGTTCCCTTTGAGAGGGTGGGGATTGATATAGTTGGTCCCATGGATCCTCAGACAGCCTCTGGGCACAGATTTATCCTGGTGGTGGTGGACCATGCCACTAGATACCCAGAAGCCATTCCACTTAGGACCACCACAGCACCTGTGGTGGCAAGGGCCCTCTTGGGAGTATTCTCAAGGGTGGGTTTTCCTAAGGAGGTAGTATCAGACAGGGGTACCAACTTCATGTCTAGTTACTTTACTGCAATGTGGAAGGAGTGTAGAGTGAATTACAAGTTCACCACACCCCATCACCCACAATGCAATGGTTTAGTTGAGAGGTTCAACAAAACCTTAAAGGGCATGATCAAAGGTCTCCCAGAGAAGCTTAGGCGCAGATGGGACATCCTTTTGCCCTGCCTTTTATTTGCCTACAGGGAGGTGCCTCAAAAGGGGGTTGGTTACAGCCTTTTTGAACTTTTGTTTGGCCATCCTGTTAGGGGTCCTTTGTGTCTGGTGAAGGAGGGATGGGAGTTACCTCTCATACCCCCTAAACAGGACATAGTGGACTATGTACTTGGTCTCCGCTCCAGGATGCCAGAGTATATGAAAAAGGCAACTAAAAACCTTGAGGCTAGCCAGGAATTACAAAAGGCCTGGCATGACCAAAAGGCTGTGCTGACTGTTTACCAGCCAGGGCAGAAGGTGTGGGTGTTGGAGCCTGTGGCCCCAGCAGCTCTCCAAGATACGTGGAGTGGCCCCCATACAATTGTTGAACAAAAGGGAGAGGTTACCTACTTGGTAGACCTTGGAACTCCCAGGAGTCCCCATAGGGTACTTCATGTCAACAGACTGAAACCATATGTCGACAGGGCAGACATGGGCTTGCTCATGGCTACTGATGAGGGACAGGAGGAAGAGAGTGATCCACTCCCTGACCTGCTCTCTCAGAACCCTGATGATGGGTCAGTAGATGGTGTAGCCTTGGCAGGTAGCCTCACTGACCAGCAACAAACTGACTGCAGAAAAGTTCTCAGCCAGTTCAGGCATATGTTCTCCCTGACACCTAGTCAGACTACCTGGTGCACTCATGAAGTGCACACTGGGGACAGTCTGCCTGTCAAGAATAAAATCTACAGGCAGCCTGATCATGTCAGGGATTGTATAAGGACAGAGGTCCAAAAGATGTTGGATTTGGGAGTCATTGAACCCTCAGATATCCCTTGGGCTAGTCCAGTAGTCCTTGTGCCTAAACCTCACACCAAAGATGGCAAGAAAGAAATGAGGTTTTGTGTAGACTACAGGGGTCTCAATGCAGTCACTAGGACTGATGCCCATCCCATCCCAAGGGCAGATGAGCTTATAGATACTTTGGCCTCAGCCAAGTTCCTGAGCACATTTGACTTGACAGCTGGCTACTGGCAGATCAGACTAGCTGATGATGCAAATCCCAAGACAGCATTTTCTACCCCTAGTGGGCATTATCAATTTGTGGTGATGCCCTTTGGTTTGAAAAATGCACCTGCCACTTTCCAAAGGTTGGTGAATACAGTCCTTACAGGCCTGGAAGACTATAGTGCAGCCTATCTAGATGATATTGTTGTCTTTAGCTCCACCTGGGAGGATCACCTGGTCCACCTAAGGAATGTTTTGGAGGCCCTGCAAACAGCAGGCCTAACTATCAAGGCTACTAAGTGCCAGATAGGGCAGAGTCAGGTTGTGTACCTGGGCCACCTTGTGGGTGGAGGCCAGGTTCAACCATTGCAGAGCAAAATCCAGACCATAATGGACTGGGTTGCTCCCACTACCCAGCCTCAGGTGAGAGCCTTCTTGGGCCTGACTGGGAACTATAGAAGATTTGTAAAAGGTTATGGATCCATAGTGACCCCATTGAATGACCTTACCTCTAAGAGAATGCCCAAAAGGTTCAGTGGACAGTTAGCTGTCAAAAGGCATTTGATGACCTGAAGCAGGCCATGTGCACTGCTCCCATTCTGCAGAGTCCTGATTACTCCAAAAGTTCATTGTGCAAACAGATGCATCTGAGTTGGGGGTAGGGGCTGTACTGTCACAGTTGAATGAAGGTCAGGATCAGCCAGTAGCTTTTATTAGCAGAAGGCTGACCCCCAGAGAGAAACGTTGGTCAGCCATAGAGAGGGAGGCCTTTGCTGTGGTTTGGGCTCTGAAGAAGCTGAGGCCATACTTGTTTGGCACTCACTTCATAGTTCAGACAGACCATAAGCCCCTCTTATGGCTAAAACAGATGAAGGGTGAAAACCCCTAACTTTTGAGGTGGTCCATTTCCCTACAGGGGATGGACTATACAGTGGAACATAGACCTGGGAGTAGCCATGCCAATGCAGATGGACTCTCCAGATATTCCACTTAGAACATGAAGACTCAACTGGTCAAGGTTAGTTTAATGTCCCTGTGTTTGGGGGGGGGGGTTGTGTAGGAGAGTAGGATCTGCTTCTTATGGTTACCCCCACTTTTTTCTGATGTTTCACTGTTTTTCGACTTTAGTCTGGCTGGGGCCCTGCTATCCAGGACCCCCGCCTAGCTGCTTCCTAGCTGATTCCTAGTACCTTAGGTACACCACAGATTGGATTCTGGGGTGCCCTTATAAGTCCCTAGTATATGGTATACTATGTACCCAGGGCTTAGGTATCCCAGAAGCCTACCAAGGGCTGCAGCATGTATTATGCCACCCCTGGGAAGCTTTCCAAAATGACACCACAGGATTGCTACAGCAGCCTGAGTGAGCTGGTGCATGCACCCCTTACTGAGATATGGGTTCCCTATATCTCACCCTATCACTGCACATATACACCTATTAGTCACCCCTATGGCAGGCCTTATCAATCCTGAAGGCAGGGTGCTTGGTTTTATGTGAGAGGGTGCCCATGCATGAGCAGAGCCCCTCTGCAGCCTTCGGAATCTCCTCTCCGGGGTTGTCTGTGATGCAGCCTGACCATATACTCTTAAGTGCATTATAACTAAACGGTAAATGCTAACGTTGGACTGGTTGCACCAGTAACTGGTGTGGGAGTATGATCCCACCCTTCTAGAGGGAGAGACATGACAGCACCGGTATACCCGGTACCAGCTAACAGAGCCCTGGCATCACAAAATGGATGCTGCAGCCACAGACACGAGTCTGGCCTCCTGCTGCTGACCGAAACTCCGGCAGGGGAGGCCTGGACAATAGGTTTCCTGTCCCAGGGAGGTGTAACCACCTCCCAGACAGGCTTTAGTGTATTGGGGCTGTGTGGGTGCACTCTCAGAGTGCTTTGAAGTCCTGCACTGGGGGCACATTTGGTGTCCCTGTGCATAGTCCAGTTCAAACCGGCTGCAGGAGCTACCAGCCCCTGCTCTGGCGTGAAACTGGACAAAGGAAATGGGTGTAGCCACCCCTCTTTCCAGACCCTCCCATAGGTGGGTCCCCTGAGTTAGTCCAACCCCTTCCTTGGGTATAAGATAGGAACCCCTGGCAACAGGACTTTAGATATCCCTGGACGAAACTCTGAAACTGAATCCTGGACCTTCGACGATCTGTTAAACGCCAGATGACTGAAGAATCTCCCTTGGAGTAAAGGAGTTACTCCCTGCTTGGCAGGCACCAAAGACGCATCTGTCCGGTCTGCATCTCCGAAGCTCCCGCCGGACGCCGATGACTTTGCAACCCAGGAGGTGGGTTTCCAGACTTCCCCGAGGCTGACCCGAGTCCCCAGCAAAGCTGAGACCCGTAGCCCTCGAGGGTACCGTGGAACCGGAACCCCTGGACACCGTGCACATTTGCAAGTGCATAAGCTTCTGGTCGATCCTAGAGGCTGTGCTTTGGGTTACCTGTAGCCCGACCCCGAGCAGTGAATCCACCGAAGATTGTTGGCCTGGCCACTCCCAGTGACCCGTGGGCCGCCATTTTGTGATTCCGCTCGAGGTCCCTTCATGATCCCTTGTCCGTCGACTTGTGGGTCCCTCAGAAGGACAACTCTAATTTCAACGGGCCTCCCTGGTTGCTCCAGGCCTGCCCTGACTCTCCCTCGTTTGGGGAGTCCCTCGGACCTCGCTGGTCCGCACCGAAGCCTTTGTTCTCTTCCTGCGTGGGTTGCCGTTGCCAAGGCTTGTTGGGTCCAATCCAGGCACCGACACCGCAGCAAGCTACTACCTTTGTGGGATAGCGCGAGTCCAGCTCCTGGTTGTCATCGACGCCTCCTGGTCCTCATGGCTGCAGAGACAATCTTCACCTCTTCGAACTTGAAGCACCCGACATCGGTGGGCATTCGACTATCGTGCCCCTGGTCACTGGCTAGTGACCCAGACTCTGTCCCCTCTGCTTTCAGGTTCTTCACACCCTCGATCCAGGCTTGGATCTCTTCGGACACTTCGCATCTTCCCGGCAGCAGCACCTTCCAGCAAGCGGCCATTGAAAACGACAGCGCGGCCCGACACCATTTGGCACCTATGCACCCGACTTCCCTGGGTGAGGTAACACGAGTACTTCGGTGCTCCCGTGGGTGTTGGCCCTAGAGCCCTCTAAGTCCAAAAGGGTTTGCTTCTAGTCCACTCCGAAGTGTCCCTAAACTTTAAAACTCAAACCGCGACTTTCCCCATAGACGCTAATGGAGCTCGCGGCTGTGTTCACACACTGCACACATCCCCCGTGGGTCCTCTGTGTCACTGCCTTGGGTGGTTCCGTGGGGTCCCAGCGATTCTACAGGCTCTAGGCCTTGGGTCTAGTCAAGTCGTGGTTCTTATACCACTTTCTTAATATATGGTTTGGTACGCCCCTAGGGCTAATCGTATATTGTGCTAATTTACTGTGATATTTGAAGTGTAACATATGTGCTTTGACCTCTAGCCTCATAAAGAGACTAGTAGGGTGTGTTTAGAAATAAATACATATATTTTATATATATCCCTGGTGTGGTCTCCTTTCATTTAGCCATTCACGAGATTATAGACTGGTAAAACAAACAGCTTTACACTCCTTCAAGACTTAGCCTGAAGGCTGCTCTCCATAGCTACCACTAGGATAGCTTTCAATAAAGGTTGTCTTTAAACCTATCATCAATAAAGGTCGTTTGGACTGGTGCAAGGTGCCCACTATCACTAGTGGACAGCATATACCAGGCCAACTTCTCACATTGGTGTGCAGCGGTTGGATTCAAGCTTGCCTTTATTTTACCAGATAATCTCAAGTGAAGTGACTAACTGAAAACCACTAAAAGGTACCTGAGGTACATATAAATCAAGCTTAAAATTAGAGTTGTGTGTCAAGGGCTAAGCACACCCTTTCTACAACTCAAGAGAGTTTAGTAGGCCACACTAGAGTAGGTAGTGCATACACCACACCTCACTAGTGATGTCTTCAAGGCCAGGAACCAGTGGGTCCCTGCCAGAAGCCAATGGGCTGTAGTGTAGCTCCTATTTCCCTAATAGGCTCTGCGCATTGGAATAATATATCCTATAGGTTTGACATAGGACTAAGGTCAGTATGTCCCTATCGAGTATATTAAACTTAATTACTTGTGCCAGCTAGCTCAGAGGCCACTAGAAACTCCTTGACAACAAGAAGGGAGTAGTTTCTGGCAGCCGCAAAACATGACCACTATGTTTCCCTTTACAATCAGAACGTGTCCCAGAGTCGTGGAAACAATAGATAACTATTTCACTCAGCTCAATCGTGCATGCTTAGTTTTCCTCAGAGTTACACAGAAAGAATAGACGGGCGTTTTCAATAAAGGATTTATTGAACAGTCTTGTTTCTGGTGTAAGTTAAATGTGCTGTTACGATCACAAGACAGTATGCGAGATAAATAATGTACAGGGTGAGCAGTAGAAATAAATAATACTGCGATAGCATTATCTTTTAGCGTATATTCACATACATAAATAACATGAGCTAAAAATGCGAGTACTCATACGATGCGTTTCTAATCTAGTTCTACCCCAATGTACCTAACCTAATCCTAGGTGTAGGGTGAGGTATGAAGTAGGTGAAGTTTTCCTTACTATGGTATACTAAGAGTATGTTAAGCCTAGTATGCCTAGTATGCCAAGAGTCCCTCTAGGTTCTTATCAGCTCCATACCTGAAGAATGAGAGAGGTAGGAATCTCTTTGCCAGACTCGAACTCCAACACCCCGCAAGGGAAGTCAGATCACTGGAAGCGGGACTCTCTGCGTGCAGGGATGACAGCGTCTTCTCAGTGCGTCAGGCCGGGATACGGGCTCCTCTGAAGTCGAGGTCTCCTCTGTTTTACAGGGGCTAGGGAAGGTATATTTATACCTGAGAGCACCTAAGAATGTTAGTATTGACGTGAGTTGGACAGCGAAAGACGTCATGAATGAACCCCCTAAGGAATAATGGTTCATGCATAATATATGAGTCCTTGAAGAAATCAATAGTCCTGGACTAGGGAAACTCCCGCAGCCTAAGGGTCTGTTCTTCATGAACTCGTTGTGACGTTAGGGTGGACGGATGTCAGAGACCATGCCTGTATTTGGAGTGCATGGTTTAATGCCTAAATAAGGGCTGGGATTTTATGCCTATATAAGGGCAGGGCGAATTGTGCCTATATAAGGACATGATACTGGAAAGCCCGTTTATGGATACCCTAAGAGGAATACAACAGGGCTTCCACCATCCAAGTATGACAACCTCCAATTCTTGGAATTGAGAGCATTGTGTAATACTAGGAAATTGAAGACAGGAAAAACTGCAAACACCCAACGCCTCATAGAGGTACTGCTGTTGGATGATCTCAAAAAGACCTCAGGGTCTGATGGGGTAGGCAGAGAGGGTGGGACAGCAGATGAGGAAAGGCCAAAGGGGCAAGATACCCATGATCTGACCTCTGAAGCTGGCCAGGAAGATGACAATGATCTTACCCTGGAAAATCCAGCTCCCCTGCAGAGGAGGAGGATGACCACAATGGCCCCCTCTTTATCCCACCAGGGAGAGTTGAGAGTGTGCCTAGAAGGTCAAGATCTCCTTCTCAGGAGTCTAACCATTCTGACACCTCAATAGGGACCTCTGTTTCCTCTCATAGGAGGGAATCCTCTCATGAAAGGAAAGAGAGACTGCTCAAGTATGAAGAAGCTCAGCTTAAAATCAGAAGAGAGCAGTTGGCTTTAGATAGGAGTCCCTAGAGCTTCAGAAAACAAGAAGAAAGTTGGGACTAGAGTCCCATGGTGGCAGCAACTTCCCTAGTGGTAGGGAAAGGTCTCATGACCATAGAAACCTAAGTAAGATTGTCCCTCCCTACCAGAGTGGGGATGACATCCACAAATGGGTTACTGCACTGGAAAGGGCCTGTAAAGTTCAGAGGGTCCCCCAGGAGCAGTGGGCAGCAATCTTGTGGCTCTCCTTTGCAGACAAAGGTAGAGATAAGCTCCTCACTGTAAGAGAAGAGGATGCTGATGATTACCAAATCTTGAAAAGTGCACTGATTGAGGGGTTTGGCCTAACCACTGAACAGTATAGGATAAAGTTCAGAGATACCCAAAAGGCACAAAATCAAGACTGGGTGGACTTTGTAGATTGTGCTACTAAGGCTCTGGAGGGCTGGTTACTTGGCAGTAAGGTGTGTGATTTCAAAGGATTGTACAACTTAATTATGAGGGAGCAGATCCTTAATAATTGTCAAAATCATCTGTTGCATCAGTACCTGGTGGACTCTAATCTGACCTCTCCCCAAGAATTGGGAAAGAAGGCAGACAAATGGGTCAGAACCAGGGTGAGGCAGAAGGTTCAGAACCAAGGTGGTGACCCAAAGAAGCAAGATCCTAAGAACCCTGACAAGGGTGGGGAAAAGGGTAAAGACCAGAAGTCTTCTCAAGGTCCCCAAAATTCTTCATCTGGGGGGGAAACCCAATCTAACAAAAGTAAAGGCCAGAAGAAACCATGGTGTAAGATCTGTAAACAGAAAACACACTGGACCAGTGATTGCACCAAGTCCAAAGACTCAAGTCCAGCCAGCATTGCCCCTAAGGCAACTGTACCCCCTAGTGCAGCTACAACTGGTGGTACTCAGAATAAGGGTGTAATAGGGTTAACCCTGGGTTCTGAGATGGGCTCTGGCCTAGTCAGAGTTCCAACTCAGGCTGTCCAGGTCTGTGATGGAGGCATGGATATGTCCTCCTCTGTGAGTCCCAGTAACTTGGGCAAGTACAGACAGCAGCCTTTGATAAATGGAAAAGAGGCTTTGGCATACAGGGATACAGGAGCAAGTGTCACAATGGTGACAGAAGATCTTGTGGCTCCTGGGCAGATTATACTTGGTGAGATGTACCAAGTGACCAATGCTAGCAATGTCAGGACAGACCATTCCATGGCAGTTGTTAATTTCTCCTGGGGAGGGGTAACTGGCCTCAAGAAAGTTGTGGTAAGTGCAGACCTTCAAGTTGAATGCTTGCTTGGCAATGATCTAGAAACTTCAGCTTGGGCAGAAGTGGAGCTCAGGACACATGCAGAAATGCTAGGGATCCCTGCACATGTATTTGCTGTGACCAGGTCACAGGCCATAAAGGCTAACACTGAACAGGCCCTGGATCCTGGAAGAATGGACCAGGTGCCTCCCAAGAGGAGGAGCAGTAGGGTTAAGGCAGAGCCTTCCCCCCTGGCTCAGAATACAGATCAGCCTCCTGAGGGAGATGATCTTAGTCCTGAAGAAGGAACTGTCCCAGAGGAGCTTGAACCTGAACGGGTTGAGTTCTTGGGGACAGGGGGCCCTTCCAGGGCAGATCTGAGCCAGGAGCAGCTGAGCCGCCCCTCTCTTGAAACCCTCAGAAAGCAAGCTGCTGATGAGGCTGCTGGGAATGCTAGTGGCACCCATAAAAAATATTGGGATGATGGACTCTTATATTCAGAGAGTAGAGACCCCAAGCCTGGTGCTTCCAGGAGGTTGGTAATACCTCTGAAATTTAGGGGCTTCCTATTGGCACTAGCCCATGATATTCCTCTAGCAGGTCACCTGGGCCAAAACAAGACTTGGGACAGAATTGTTTCTCACTTTCATTGGCCCCACATGTCTGAAGACACCAAGGAGTTTTGTCGCTCCTGTGTCACCTGTCAAGCCAGTGGGAAGGCAGGTGGAACCACAAAGGCCCCCCTGATACCACTACCTGTGGTGGGGGTTCCCTTTGAGAGGGTGGGGATTGATATAGTTGGTCCCATGGATCCTCAGACAGCCTCTGGGCACAGATTTATCCTGGTGGTGGTGGACCATGCCACTAGATACCCAGAAGCCATTCCACTTAGGACCACCACAGCACCTGTGGTGGCAAGGGCCCTCTTGGGAGTATTCTCAAGGGTGGGTTTTCCTGAGGAGGTAGTATCAGACAGGGGTACCAACTTCATGTCTAGTTACTTTACTGCAATGTGGAAGGAGTGTAGAGTGAATTACAAGTTCACCACACCCCATCACCCACAATGCAATGGTTTAGTTGAGAGGTTCAACAAAACCTTAAAGGGCATGATCAAAGGTCTCCCAGAGAAGCTTAGGCGCAGATGGGACATCCTTTTGCCCTGCCTTTTATTTGCCTACAGGGAGGTGCCTCAAAAGGGGTTGGTTACAGCCCTTTTGAACTTTTGTTTGGCCATCCTGTTAGGGGTCCTTTGTGTCTGGTGAAGGAGGGATGGGAGTTACCTCTCAAACCCCCTAAACAGGACATAGTGGACTATGTACTTGGTCTCCGCTCCAGGATGGCAGAGTATATGAAAAAGGCAACTAAAAACCTTGAGGCTACCCAGGAATTACAAAAGGCCTGGCATGACCAAAAGGCTGTGCTGACTGTTTACCAGCCAGGGCAGAAGGTGTGGGTGTTGGAGCCTGTGGCCCCAGCAGCTCTCCAAGATACGTGGAGTGGCCCCCATACAATTGTTGAACAAAAGGGAGAAGTTACCTACTTGGTAGACCTTGGAACTCCCAGGAGTCCCCATAGGGTACTTCATGTCAACAGACTGAAACCATATGTCGACAGGGCAGACATGGGCTTGCTCATGGCTACTGATGAGGGACAGGACGAAGAGAGTGATCCACTCCCTGACCTGCTCTCTCAGAACCCTGATGATGGGTCAGTAGATGGTGTAGCCTTGGCAGGCAGCCTCACTGACCAGCAACAAACTGACTGCAGAAAGGTTCTCAGCCAGTTCAGGCATATGTTCTCCCTGACACCTAGTCAGACTACCTGGTGCACTCATGAAGTGGACACTGGGGAAAGTCTGCCTGTCAAGAATAAAATCTACAGGCAGCCTGATCATGTCAGGGGTTGTATAAGGACAGAGGTCCAAAAGATGTTGGATTTGGGAGTCATTGAACCCTCAGATAGCCCTTGGGCTAGTCCAGTAGTCCTTGTGCCTAAACCTCACACCAAAGATGGCAAGAAAGAAATGAGGTTTTGTGTGGACTACAGGGGTCTCAATGCAGTCACTAGGACTGATGCCCATCCCATCCCAAGGGCAGATGAGCTTATAGATACTTTGGCCTCAGCCAAGTTCCTGAGCACATTTGACTTGACAGCTGGCTACTGGCAGATCAGACTAGCTGATGATGCAAATCCCAAGACAGCATTTTCTACCCCTAGTGGGCATTATCAATTTGTGGTGATGCCCTTTGGTTTGAAAAATGCACCTGCCACTTTCCAAAGGTTGGTGAATACAGTCCTTACAGGCCTGGAAGACTATAGTGCAGCCTATCTAGATGATATTGTTGTCTTTAGCTCCACCTGGGAGGATCACCTGGTCCACCTAAGGAATGTTTTGGAGGCCCTGCAAACAGCAGGCCTAACTATCAAGGCTACTAAGTGCCAGATAGGGCAGAGTCAGGTTGTGTACCTGGGCCACCTTGTGGGTGGAGGCCAGGTTCAACCATTGCAGAGCAAAATCCAGACCATAATGGACTGGGTTGCTCCCACTACCCAGCCTCAGGTGAGAGCCTTCTTGGGCCTGACTGGGAACTATAGAAGATTTGTAAAAGGTTATGGATCCATAGTGACCCCATTGAATGACCTTACCTCTAAGAGAATGCCCAAAAAGGTTCAGTGGACAGTTAGCTGTCAAAAGGCATTTGATGACCTGAAGCAGGCCATGTGCACTGCTCCCATTCTGCAGAGTCCTGATTACTCCAAAAAGTTCATTGTGCAAACAGATGCATCTGAGTTGGGGGTAGGGGCTGTACTGTCACAGTTGAATGATGAAGGTCAGGATCAGCCAGTAGCTTTTATTAGCAGAAGGCTGACCCCCAGAGAGAAACGTTGGTCAGCCATAGAGAGGGAGGCATTTGCTGTGGTTTGGGCTCTGAAGAAGCTGAGGCCATACTTGTTTGGCACTCACTTCATAGTTCAGACAGACCATAAGCCCCTCTTATGGCTAAAACAGATGAAGGGTGAAAACCCCAAACTTTTGAGGTGGTCCATTTCCCTACAGGGGATGGACTATACAGTGGAACATAGACCTGGGAGTAGCCATGCCAATGCAGATGGAATCTCCAGATATTTCCACTTAGAACATGAAGACTCAACTGGTCAAGGTTAGTTTAATGTCCCTGCGTTTGGGGGGTTGTGTAGGAGAGTAGGATCTGCTTCTTATGGTTACCCCCACTTTTTCTGATGTTTCACTGTTTTTCGACTTTAGTCTGGCTGGGGCCCTGCTATCCAGGACCCCAGCCTAGCTGCTTCCTCTCTAAATTGATTCCTAGTACCTTAGGTACACCACAGATTGGATTCTGGGGTGCCCTTATAAGTCCCTAGTATATGGTATACTATGTACCCAGGGCATAGGTACCCCAGAAGCCTACCAAGGGCTGCAGCATGTATTATGCCACCCCTGGGAAGCCTTCCAAAATGACACCACAGGACTGCTACAGCAGCCTGAGTGAGGTGGTGCATGCACCCCTTACTGAGATATGGGTTCCCTATATCTCACCCTATCACTGCACATATACACCTATTAGTCACCCCTATGGCAGGCCTTATCAATCCTGAAGGCAGGGTGCTTGGTTTTATGTGAGAGGGTGCCCATGCATGAGCAGAGCCCCTCTGCAGCCTTCGGAATCTCCTCTCCAGGGTTGTCTGTGATGCAGCCTGACCATATACTCTTAAGTGCATTATAACTAAACGGTACATGCTAACGTTGGACTGGCTGCACGGAAACATGTCGTGTTTGGTGTCAAACACCTTGGAATCATACCCCCACACCAGTAACTGGTGTGGGAGTATGATCCCACCCTTCTAGAGGGAGAGACATGACAGCACCGGTATACCCGGTACCAGCTAACAGAGCCCTGGCATCACAAAATGGATGCTGCAGCCACAGACACGAGTCTGGCCTCCTGCTGCTGACCGAAACTCCGGCAGGGGAGGCCTGGACAATAGGTTTCCTGTCCCAGGGAGGTGTAACCACCTCCCTGACAGGCTTTAGTGTATTGGGGCTGGGTGGGTGCACTCTCAGAGTGCTTTGAAGTCCTGCACTGGGGGCACATTTGGTGTCCCTGTGCATAGTCCAGTTCAAACCGGCTGCAGGAGCTACCAGCTCCTGCTCTGGCGCGAAACTGGACAAAGGAAATGGGTGTAGCCACCCCTCTTTCCAGACCCTCCCATAGGTGGGTCCCCTGAGTTAGTCCAACCCCTTCCTTGGGTATAAGATAGGAACCCCTGGCAACAGGACTTTAGATATCCCTGGACGAAACTCTGAAACTGAATCCTGGACCTTCGACGATCTGTTAAACGCCAGATGACTGAAGAATCTCCCTTGGAGTAAAGGAGTTACTCCCCTACTTGGCAGGCACCAAAGACGCATCTGTCCGGTCTGCATCTCCGAAGCTCCCGCCGGACTCCGACGACTTTGCAACCCAGGAGGTGGGTTTCCAGACTTCCCCGAGGCTGACCCGAGTCCCCAGCAAAGCTGAGACCCGTAGCCCCGAGGGTACCGTGGAACCGGAACCCCTGGACACCGTGCACATTTGCAAGTGCATAAGCTTCTGGTCGATCCTAGAGGCTGTGCTTTGGGTTACCTTTAGCCCCGACCCCGAGCAGTGAATCCACCGAACATTGTTGGCCTGGCCACTCCCAGTGACCCATGGGCCGCCATTTTGTGATTCCGCTTGAGGTCCCTTCGCGATCCCTTGTCCGTCGACTTGTGGGTCCCTCAGAAGGACATCTCTAATTTCAACGGGCCTCCCTGGTTGCTCCAGGCCTGCCCTGACTCTCCCTCGCTTGGGGATTCCCTCGGACCTCGCTGGTCCGCACCAAAGCCTTTGTTCTCTTCCTGCGTGGGTTGCCGTTGCTAAGGTTTGTTGGGTCCAATCCGGGCACCGACACCGCAGCAAGCTACTACCTTCGTGGGACAGCTCGAGTCCAGCTCCTGGTCGTCGTCGACGCCTCCTGGTCCTCGTGGCTGCAGAGACAATCTTCACCTCTTCGAACTTGAAGCACCCGACATCGCTGGGCATTCGACTATCGTGCCCCTGGTCACTGGCTAGTGACCCAGACTCTGTCCCCTCTGCTTTCAGGTTCTTCACACCCTCGATCCAGGCTTGGATCTCTTCGGACACTTCGCATCTTCCCGGCAGCAGCACCTTCCAGCAAGCAGCCATTGAAAACGACGGCGCGGCCCGACACCATTTGGCACCTATGCACCCGGCTTCCCTGGGTGAGGTAACACGAGTACTCCGGTGCTCCCATGGGTGTTGGCCCTAGAGCCCTCTAAGTCCAAAAGGGTTTGCTCCTAGTCCACTCCGAAGTGTCCCTAAACTTTAAAACTCAAACCGCGACTTTCCCCATAGACGCTAACGGAGCTCGCGGCTGTGTTCACACACTGCACACGTCCCCCATGGGTCCCCTGTGTCACTGCCTTGGGTGGTTCCATGGGGTCCCAGCGATTCTACAGGCTCTAGGCCTTGGGTCTAGTCAAGTCGTGGTTCTTATACCACTTTCTTAATATATGGTTTGGTACGCCCCTAGGGCTAATCGTATATTGTGCTTATTTACTGTGATATTTGAAGTGTAACATATGTGCTTTGACCTCTAGCCTCATAAAGAGACTAGTAGGGTGTGTTTAGAAATAAATACATATATTTTATATATATCCCTGGTGTGGTCTCCTTTCATTTAGCCATTCACGAGATTATAGACTGGTAAAACAAACAGCTTTACACTCCTTCAAGACTTAGCCTGAAGGCTGCTCTCCATAGCTACCACTAGGATAGCTTTCAATAAAGGTTGTCTTTAAACCTATCATCAATAAAGGTCGTTTGGACTGGTGCAAGGTGCCCACTATCACTAGTGGACAGCATATACCAGGCCAACTTCTCACAGGGTCTAGTGAGAAAGCTATGTGCTGGCATAAACAGTTTCCTCCTTACCGAGACAAATCCTAACATTTCAGAAACTAAACTTAGCAAAGGGCATTTCTCAGAAAAGGACGAGATCAGTTTCGAACAGCCTAAAATGGCTCCCGCAAAGAAAATAGTGTAGCGAATGCTAACAAAAACATAACACTGCATGAGCACTAGCGGGCCTAATCTAACAGACCCTCCTTTTAGCATGAGCTAAAAACATTTTCTAATATGTAAAAGGAAAATAAAAATGATATATGGGCAATAGTACTATACTAATATCAGCATGTCAAAAATCAATAAAACATTTAAATCAAAATATGAGACGGAATTATGGGTATTCCTTACAATCATTGTTAGAAAGGGGGACAGTAAGGAGAGAAGAATCCTCAAATATACCTTCATCAATATGCATTAAGTCATTAAGGTCGTTCTGCAACATCATAGCGGCATTTGTAACATGAGCTGATATTTTCTGTTTGTGTGTAAAAACAGAGGCACAATAGGAACAACCGAAAGGAAGACATTGAATAAGGATGCAGCAAAACACCAACACCACTATGAGATAATCAGTTCTTGAAAAATCCAACCCATCTACCAAAAAGGGACCAACTCCAATTTCCACTTTCCATGCCCCTGACATTTTCAATGATGTCTAGAATGTGTTGTGTTATGTTTTTCTCCAAATTTTCTATCCCCATAACACACTTATCGCCTATTAAAGCGCAAACACCACCAGACTTGGCCAACATAAAATCTACGGCATATCTAGTCTGTTCCGAATACACCCGCATACTTTCCAATTGGGTAGTATTATTTCTCAAAGTTGCCACTGTGGTATTGGACAAAATTTGCAATTTACATCCGAAATATTCTCTGGATTTCTCTTCCCTGGCCATGGCCATACCACCCAGGGTAAATATGGAGGACAGGATATACCCGAATGTGATACCATTACTATAGCTATTCACTTCAAAATCTGTGACTCCTTCACAAAACTCCTTCGTTAATGTACCTTTCACCCATCCATTTTTCGGTTCAATATCTTTACATGGGACACCTAGAGGCAACACCATCCCAAGAGCCACATCGTCAGTCCCATTATAAACGTTGTCCAATGGGAATAAGTCCCATTGGACAAAAAATAAAACCTAGGATGTGCATATCGGCCCTTTATAATTTACTGCTGAATACCTGGAATTCATTCCGAGTGTATCTGGATCTGATTTATGCTCGGAAAATGTTTGTTTGTACAATATTGTTCCCGAACAATTTATATACAAAGAAGTACCCATAAAATTTACTATGGGGCAACAAGCAGCATAGTAACCAGCCTTTCGGGGTACTGTTATCTCTTTATTATGCCAACCCACAAGTGTTATATTCTGCTCTTCCATATCAAAATTATCACAATATGTGCTGTTGTCACACCCGGGGTAACCCTCACCCTGTGGCTTTCTGTAATATAGACATGGCCCGGGATAACCAAGTCCAAACATACCCTTAACTTCTACAAAATCTGGTGGCCGAGTGTACGTGTAATTAACAAGTGACAAAGGATATGCTGTCCAGTAGCTAGCAACAGAACCAATGGGATAACAAGCAGTCCCTTTCCCAAAAAATCTTATGCGCTGCCAGAAACACATTATTCGCTGTAGCCCTCTTATCTCTTCCCAAGGAAATGGGTCCACTTAGATCAAGTGTGGGTGCATCATATACATCCTCCAAAAAACATGACACCCCCCCATACTGTTATCATCACCATCACCAAAGCAATAACACATACAATTTTACTTCGAATAGACCAAATTATACAACGTTGACTTGGAAATATTGGCTGTTCCTCCTCATCAACTGGTCTACCAAAAGGATGCATAATGAAATAAAACAAAGAAACACAAAGTGATAAAAACCTAAGTGTTCCCAGTGTCCGTCAGAGCCACCCTGGTACGGGCGCCTATTGTCCAACAATCAGTTGGCCATCTTGAGCACCGGCGGTGGAGCTTGCTCTTCCTAAGCTCATCCTGCTCTATCCCGCGCCGACAAAAGCGGTATACTCTCAAGGTATACCTTTTTCCCTAACTAATGTTCAAACAACAAAAGCAAAGCGACTGCAGAATAATTTTTTCAAAACCTTTTGTTGGTACTGCTATTCAGTACTGGCCTACCTTATACAGTCCATCCCTAATCTTTTTTCTCTTTCAGCTCAGTGGTCCTCGTCCGAGGACATAAATTATACCTGGCAGCCCCAGGCACCGTATGATCCGAGAACAGAGGCTCTTGGATAGCTCGTATTTCAGGTGGAACAGCCTTGTTTAGAACATCAGCATTCTCCTTATCTGTTCTTGTCCATATCAATTGGGCATCACTAAAGGGCACAAACCTAGGCGCTTGCTCACATTCGACATCCCCTACTCCTTCCTTGACCCACTGGTCGTAAGGCAACGGCAAAGGTATCTTCTTACAATGGGTGGCGTGCCCCCAATTCTTCCGACCTGCAACCTTCACAGCTGTTTGGGTGACCAGTAGAACCTGCTCAGGACCTTTCCATCTGGGCTCCAGACTTTTCTTCCTCTGGAAGATCTTTATTAAAATATAATCTCCAGGCTGGATGTCATGGCCAGGTCCCTCAGGTTTCGGAGGCAGGGAGTCTTGCACCTGTTGGTGAATAGAACGCAGACTTTCTGTTAACTGCCTAAGATAATCAAGCAACACAGGATATTCAATTTCTGAGTACTTCTTTGGATGGGGGACACCCCAGACATTCGCTAGGCACCCAAAAACCACCTCAAACAGAGACAAACCAGTTCTAGAATGTGCTGTAGTTCTAGTTGACAAAAGAGCTAATGGAAGAGCATCCGGCCATTGCAACCCTGCCGTCTCTGGAATTTTTGCCAATTTCCATTTGAGCATACCATTGTACTTATCAACAAGGCCCACTGACTGCGGGTGATTGGCAGCATGAAATTTCTGTTTAATATGCAAGCCTTCACAAATTAATTTAATCACTTTCCCATTAAAATGAGATCCGTTATCACTCCAAATAACTCGGGGCATTCCAAATCGAGGAAAATACTCTTTAAGGAGTACTTTTGCCATTGTAATGGCCGTATTGTCTTTAGTGGGGTAAACCTCCACCCATTTACTGAACGTACATTTAACCACTAAAACATACTTGAGATTATTGCATCGCTCCAATTCAATAAAATCCATTTTAAGGACCTCAAACGGAAAAGTAGGTGGTGCAAAATTACCAGGTGGTGTAGGGGTACCCTTCCCTGGATTATGCTTCATGCTAATCATACGTTTTACCAAATGTGCAGCTGTTTTCGAAATGTTATCATTGTGCCAAACTGGAGCTAACAATTTATACAAATGCAATTGCACTAATATGAGCTGGACCATGCGCCATAGTAACCACAGGAAGTACATATGCATCAGGTAACATCCATTTCTGTTTCCCAGATTTATCAATCCAACATTCTTCATCATTTAACTGTGCTGTACTTTCCTGCCAGTCCGCTAATTCCTCTATCGTGGCTTCACTCTGTATCTCCTTTACACTCTCAACTGTATTTTCAAACATAGGAATCTCAGGAACCCATCTAGCTGGACCTGCAACAAACATTCTTTTCATTTTACTCCGGGCGGTGTCCTTAGCTACCTGGTCTGCAAATGCATTCCCTCTACCCACATCATCAGTGACCTTTTTGTGTGTGCTACACTTGATTATTGCCAATTTCTTAGGAAGCGTTAGTGCGGATAACAATCATAATATGAGGTGTCCATGCTGTATTTTTGTGCCATGAGAAGTAAGGAACCCTCTCTCTGCCCACAATCGACCGAAATTATGGGCCACCCCAAATGCATACTGGCTATCCGTATAAACATTCACAACCAACCCTTCGCTCAATTCACAAGCTCAGATAAGGGCAACGAGTTCAGCGGCTTGAGCCGACTGATAGGGGACCGGTGATGTCTCTACCACCGTACGCTATGTAGTGATAGCATAAGCTGCAGTGGTGGTGCCATCTGGTAATTTGAAACAAGAGCCATCGACATATAGTTCTCTTTGGGGGTCAGATAAGGGAACATCAGTCAAGTCTACCCATCCTTTCGTCTCTTCTTCTGTTTGGAAAATACCTTCATATTTGTCAACTGCATCATTCTCAGAAGGGAGGGACAGTAACGTGGTTGGATTCAGAGTGGCACATCTTTTGAACGTGATATGCTTAGCAAACAAAGTCAATTCATAACCAGTAAGACATGCACTGGTGAGGTGCTGTGTCTTTGTCTTATTCAAAAGTGTATCCACAGCATGAGGTACCATGACTGTGAGGTCTGTATCAAGTACGAGTCCAGCCGATTGCCTGATCGAAGCGGCCACAGCCGCGACCGCTCTCAGACAGCTCGGAAGGGCCCTAGCAACAGGGTCAAGCACAGCAGAAAAATAAGCACAAGGTCTCTGTCTATCCCCAAATTTCTGGGTCAAGACAGAAAGTGCACAACCAGCCATCTCGTGGACATAGAGCACAAACGGTTTCCTATAGTTAGGTGTGCCAAGCACTGGAGCCGAGCAAAGCGCAATTTTTAATTGTTCAAAAGCTTGCTGACATTCTGACGTCCAAGGCAAAGGTTCATGCACTGCTTTCGTTGTTAATGCAAGCAAAAGTTTGATTAGTAAGGAATAGTTTGGGATCCACTGACGACAGTAGGAAGTAATGCCTATAAAAGCACGTACATCTTTTTGAGTTTGTGGAAGGGACATTTTAACAATGGTACTGATGCGCTCAGGGGTCAACCTCCTACCCTCCTCCGAAAGTAGGTGACCTAAGTAGGTAACCTCCTGTCGACAATACTGAAACATCGACAGAGAGCCTATGTCCATGATATGCCAAATGCAACAGCAGTTTCACTGTACTGTCCTTACAACCTTGTTCCGTATCGGAAGCAATCAACAGATCATCAACATACTGCACCAATACATTACCTGGGGAAAGCGAAAGTGAATCCAACCTACTCTTTAATGCCTGACTATAGATACTAGGACTCTCAGTATAGCCTTGAGGAGCGCTACAGAATCAAAAGCTTCTGCCGGCCAGTGTAAATCCAAACAAATACCTACTATCTGGATGTATAGGAATACTAAACAAGCATTGGCATAGCCAATAGGTCTCGCCTTTGGGACCTTATAAGTGTTTAGCCATGCAACAGTTGATGTTGTTGCACCAAGGATATTGTGCTGCATAACTAAATACTTATAAGGTCCCAAAAGCGAGACCTATTGGCTATGCCAATGCTTGTTTCTCTCTTTCTGTCGATCTCTGCTTTCTCTCCTCTCTCTCCTCTCTCTCTCACTGGGTGTCTCATCAGCAGTCTGTCTCCCACTCAGAGGCGCAACTAGAGCCAAATTTCGAGGTGGGCTAATAAAAATTTCGGGGGGGGGGGGCTAAGTCTTTCAGCAATAGGCAGAGTGGAGCTGCAGGAGCTCTAAGAAGGGGTGAAAACACAACAAAGCGTTGTTAGCATGTAAATGGTCTTTTAAAGACCTGTGCACTGTAAGTACCGCCCTGTTCAACATGTGCAACGACTTCCGGTATTGATAGGCCTGCCTTTTTCTACAGGAAGAGCTGTCTTACTGCACAAGTCAAGTGCACACATTCCAATACAGTCAGGTGTGGGGCTGGATAAGAATACACAAACCATGTATTCTTTCACATCGTCTTTCATTTTTAATTCTTAAACGTTGTGCTAGAGTCGCATAGAATCTTTCCTCTCACAAAACCCCAACAAAATAGCTCAATGTGTCTCTTTAACAAGCTGCATGAACCTGCCTGCACTGAGTATTCCTGCGCGTGGGTTCATGGAGCTCTGTGATGGCATCAGAGTGGAAGTTGATGCAATGTAATAAGGGAAGAAGGCCATCTGTTATCACTTGCTGGCAGGCCATTTTGGGGATCAAGAAGTGTGATGTCACTTCCGCCACCCCAGGCATTTTGATGAATCAGCGTCCTTGCTCAACCTGCAGACAAGCACTGTGCGCATAGCCGTATGCCTACGGGGAGTAGCAGGATGTGAGTAGCGCTGAGAGTAGGCTGCAGCAAGGACGCGTGGTAACCAAGGTGCGGAAGGGGTGTAGATTGCGGATGGGACTCGGGACCCTCCAAATCCTTCAAGGCGCTTTGAGACTGAGCAGCAAGATGCAATGTTTCCACTGCAATCCTTGTGCTCTTTTTGGGGTCACTGCACAAAATTGAACAGGGGTGTGTGCCCGCAATCACATGTTATAAGGAATAAAATGCTCTCAATCCGACAATATCTGGATGTTGAAAGACAACCCACAATTCGGTGACTCGATGTCACCCCCTCCAGCCTCTTGCACAGACCGTCTTAATATGCACGGGGTCTGATAGGGTAGAGTTGCTGAATGTTATTCCATCTATTTTGTCCACATGTGGCTCTTCCCGTTCCCGTCGCCCCTCCTCCCGCCCCCTGGGTCTGATCGTGGAGTGTGCACACAGTTGTGTTAATGTGTCTCGGCGCTGGCGGTTGTGGGTAAAGGTGTGATTCACAGCTGCCGCCGCTTCACAGAGAGCCCTTTAGCTGGTGAGAAGCGCGCCTTCAAGTACTCCTGGCGCGGGGGGGTGGACTGACAGTGCAGGTTCTAGCAAAGGCAACAGGGCGACTCACCCGGAACCCCCAAAGGGAGATTTCACACAGAGAGGAGGGAGACAGTGGGAGTGGGAGCAGGCGCGCAACGCCCATTGGGCTCAAAGGGAGGAGAGCCCAGGACGGCAGACCATGCCTTGCAGGGAGGGAGTGGCTCTGACATCCCGCAAGTTGCGTATCAGCCATCTGCTGAGCGAGAGCCGATGCAAACAGAAATATGGGGACGCGCCTTCTAATAAAAGCGGCAAGGAAACCTGAGCCAAAACAGATGGCCCCTGCGCGCCGCTGCTGGCTCCCGAGAGCAAAACGCTCTGGGAGTAAACATTTCCCAAAAAGCTGGGACATCCACACGCCTTTGGCCAATTGCGTGCTAAAGCCAGACGCAAAGGCCAATAGCGTGTGAGCACCACATGCACGAGCTTCTACAAAAGCTGAAGTGATTCCAAGAGGCCGATTTCCTATAGCAGCGCATGCGCGCTGCGCTAGGCTCGACCTAAAAAGGCATTCTTCAAATCAATAACAGAAAAGAACTTAGCGGTAGATGGAATCATTGTTAAAAGTGTGGTGATATCAGGAACCACCGGAAATTGCGGAACCACTATTTTATTGACCTCTCGCAAATCAATCACAAAGCGATAAACGTCATCAGCAGCATCAGAAGAACCCAAGGGTGTTCTTTTAAGGACCAGAAGAATGGGGCTATTACAGATGTTGGCAGACGTCTCCTTAACCACTCCCTTACGTATTAAATCCTGAATAATCTGAAGACGGGCCCTTTCACCTGCCTGCGGTATTTTATACTGAGGAATGAGAGGCAAAACGGCATTATCTTTGACTTGTATAAAAACTGGGGGCATGTGCAATAGACCCACATCAGTATCATCAGTGGCCCGTAACGTGGGTGGTACCTGATCAAACTCAGCGAGAAGGGGCGCATCCTTGGACAGACACTGTCTAGAACTCACATCCGGACCCATGGAAATATAAACACCATCAGGAGAACAATAAATAGTAGCATGCAATTTTTTCAATAAATCCAAACCCATCAGATTCTCACCACAATTTGAAGTTAATAGAAATGGAGACTCCACAGTAAAAGGACCAACAGTAAGTGCAAGGGGTCGTGAAATGGGGCTTACAACCAGTACTCCTGAAAAACCCACCAAAACATTATTATGGCCAGACAGGGCCGCCCCGGGGACCATATATCGGGAAACAGAACTTTTTGTCGCACCTGTGTCCACCAGAAATTCCTTGGTCGAGCCTTGCAAAACCACTTTGACATAAGGACCACGCTGATCTTCAGGTACCTGAACTGGTCCCTCACCCTGTCCCTGGCTATCCTAGCTGTAAGACATACCTGTCACGTCATCAAAATCATAATCATCATTATAGTACTGTCCGTCTCTTGGGCCGTCAAAATAATTGTTATCAGAACGGCCCACAGGAGCCGCAGCATTCTGGTTCCTGTCTGTCCCACGGCCCCCACCACCAGAACCTCGTCCTCTAGGGGACAAAAGCTTCTGTAAAAGTACAGGACACTGACTACGCCAATGTCCTTCCTCCTTACAATAGGCACACTGATTCTGTCCCAAAGGTGTCGTTGAAGGCTGCCTAGTATGTGGGAGTTGTCGTGAAGGACCTCCCCGTCCCCTGATGTTACCCCGTTATGCCTGCTGCAACAACACCTTCATCTTTAAATCCTTATGTTTTTTAATCATTTTTATCTTTCTCCTCCTGATCTCGTTGCTCATAATATTGGGCTATATTTAAAATAACAGAGGGAGAAGACGTAGACCAAGTGCTTTCAGACACCTGCAAACGGGACATTATTTCAGGAAGGAGGTTAGTGACAAATCTATCAACAAACAAACGGACTCCCCCTTCCGTGGACATGTCCTGCCCACTGTAATCCAAAAACGTATCTTCAAACCTAGTAAAGAAATCAGACACACTCTCATCTTTCTTCTGTCGACAGGCAGTTAATCTATCCCAGCTTACCTTCTTAGGCGGAATAAGTGTGTGCATATATGTAATAATACGACCAGGCAAGGCAAGTATCTCAGCACGCGGTTTATCTCCTGGCTTTCTATCTCGATCCCAACCCCTAATCACATCCCATGTTCCACCCAACTCTGCCACATGATCTTGAGAATGTACCTGTCGCCAAATATCAACCAGGACAAGGAGACCAAAAAACATCTCAATATCAGCAAGAGTCATTACAGTAGAAGAGGCAGCCTCTGTCAATTCTTTATAATAGGCAGTAGGGTTTTTTCTAGGATTGGGCAGAGTAGCCTTAAGGGCTAGAACCTCACTCCTTTTCCAAGGAGTATAAACCGATTGCTCCTGGAAATGGGCAGCCATGGCAGGTCTAGTGATTGCTCATGTCTGATCAGTTAACGCAGGTTATTCTGGATGATAAATTGGATGCACTTCACACATAGGGTAGTGAGCTACTTGAGTAGGACTCTTCTCATATAATGTATATATATAGTGGAAATATTACCAAACACTTGTTCCGGCCCTAGGTCAGTAACATAAACACGGTCTCTGATATCAAACAATATTTGGGGAGCCTCCGTTTCGATATGTGTGTGCCAAAGATCAATCAATGCTACAGACATGTGTTTAAGGGCACCGAAACCGGAACAGTAAATGTAACAGATGCCACGGTTGTCAAAGATGGTGAGGGAAGAGAAAGAGTAGGGGGCGCAGTGACCGGAGCAGTGGGTACCACAGCCGTAGAGATGGGGGCACCTTGGGCAGCCTGTTGCTGCTGAGGGGGAACCACAGGGTATATCCTTTGTGGAGCACAGGGGGGTGGGGGTCAGGTATCCAACATAGCTTCCACGAAAGTATCCTCTTCCTCCTTAGCCACATAAGACTTATTAATATGCAACCGAAATCTCCTTTCTTCACATTCTATTCCTGTCTCCTGTTTTTCTTTATCATACGCTACAGCTTTCTGTGTAAGGGTTTGCATCCTCCCTTTCCGTGCATCTTTCTCCATTTTTAACCGCCTTTGTTTGGCCTCCTTCTGCCAAGTTCGAAGGGAGTCAAACATAGACTGTCTACTACGTCTCTTAAACAACTGTTCCTGGAGAAATCCAATCTTCTGTTCATCAAAAGAACCCGTCAGAGGCCACTGCAACTCGGCATTGTCCCTCGTATATTTGTGCCATAATGTACTAAACATAATAGGGCCAAGGCCATGTTTCACATACATATCAAAGTTAGGGCTGCCTTCAAGAGGCGCCGGCTGAGATTCTTCCAACTGGGCATCTCAGAGCAACAACGACAACACAAACTTCAAATCTTACTAAAACCAGGCATTCCAAAGGAAAAAATAGGATCGTTATTTTACCTTGCAAAGTATTAGCAAACACTTTTCATCAAAGCAGTCCTTAGACCGTAACAAACTCAAACCACTATGGTACCATATCCACATAGAACCGAAACAGACTCACCTGATATCAGAAGTACAAACGAACCAGTTCTCCACTGCCGACTATTCAGACCAAACAGTCAAATCAAGGGTTTCGTCGTCCAGGACTCCAGTCTAACCTTGGGTGTAGTTCGCTGAGTTTTGCTACGCGGAACTCTGCGAAGTTACAAAAAACTCTGCGAAGTTCCGCAAGTGGCGGAGTGTAGTGCGAACTGCTGTTCGCGCTGGTCTTCCTGCCGCTCGGGTAGATATTCTACCCGAGCTGCAGCTCGCGCTCGCGAACTTACCGTTCGCGAGCGCGAGCAGGGAAAAAACTCAGCTGCACTACACGAAGCAGAGTTTTCTGCACTCAGCGAGCTCCGCGGAGTGCAGCAAACTCCGCGAACGGAGCGGAGTTCACCGCCCAGGCGTACTCCAGTCAGGATGACCAATGGGCGAGGCACCCTCCGGTGGGACAAAGGCAGCAGCTGCGAGAAACAAGCTCTTCGTGCAGGGATCCCTGAGCAGTCAGTCCGACCTGATGATGTCCTCGTCCTCCCCTCCATCCGCGGAAAAGGGATGGGTCAAAACCCGAAGGAGTCCCTGTTCGGGCGCCAAATGAAGGAAGTGACCCGCTTGGGGCCACCCGGGTCACTGATGACCACCTTTCCGCCTTCCGCACCAAATGAAGAGTCGGTCAGACAGTGGAGAATATAAACCAATAACTGTTTATTCATATACACTCAGAGTGGAGCCCCATCTGTACAGTCTCTGGGAGTGCTACAGAGGGAACTAAAGAACAGCAAGCATAGAGATACATTATGTACATTTCATAGCCGGACAAAGACACAGTGGAATTTTCCAGGCAGATGCAGCTGAACAGTGAAAACACAAAGAAAGGTTTTGGTTATCGTATCTTACACAACCCAGCACAGTCCAAGGTCGTTTTACCCTGGGCCCACCACCAGACAAGTGGGAGAGGGCCTCTATCTAGTGAGAAAGCTATGTGCTGGCATGAACAGTTTACTCATTACCGAGACAAAACCTAACATTTCAGAAACTAAACTTAGCAAAGGGCATTTCTCAGAAAAGGATGAGATCAGTTTCGAACAGCCTAAAATGGCGCCTGCAAAGAAAATGGTGTAGCGAATGCTAACAAAAACATAACACTACGTGAGCATTAGCGGGCCTAATCTAACATGGTCCATCATGACATCACGCATTACTGCTTAGCTGCTGTTATTGCGCTTGTCTATTGAGCCTGTTTTAACTGGGGAGTTCCAAAACATGAAACCAGCCCCTGCGCACTTACAGTTTGGCTGTACCAAATTCTGCAAAGGTTCTAGACAGCTGGGTGAGGAAGGTTTCTTCAATGTGTTGGGAGCACAGACAGAGCCCACGATCAGACTCATGTCCAAGAGCTTGAGTTTGACAAATAGGTATCTGCCTTCTGGGTACGACCATGATTTAAGAAGCGTTTTGTATAGGGACTTACAAGGAGAATCTCCACCACACATTTTCAGGAGCTGCACAATCAGCTGTGGCTGAAGTGCTTTGGCGGTACCGGAAACTCTGCAAAAAATAACAAATTATCCTGCAAATATATCATTGGCCTTTTACATGAAGATGACTGTGGCTCGATGAATTTCACTGGGGCGAATACGAAATGAAATTTAGATTTATGATGTTTTTGGATTCATGACATCATCTATAATTAAATAAAGGATATGGATAACTATATATATATATATATATATATATATATATATATATATATATATATATATATATATATTCTCGCTCCATTTGCACCAATGACCGCGGATCACTCCCAGGGCGGGTGCCGATTGCTAGTGGTGCCCCAGCTTTATATTATGCTCCAAACTCTCCTCCAACTGAAGACTGAAGAAGGACTTTTCCGAAACGCGTTTGTTGCGCTGTTGAATAAACTTGGTGAAACCGCCCCCGCGAGTGCTGTTACTCTCTGTTGGGAGTTTGGAGGAGAGTTTGGAGCATAATATATATATATATATATATATTCTCCACGAAGATTCAAAATAAACGCACACTCAGGTAGCAGTTTGGCAGCTATTTAATGCTCGTTACGCATTTCGATCGTGTGATCAAGACTACGGTCGAAACGCGTAACGAGCATTAAATAGCTGCCAAACTGCTACCTGATCTCTGAGTGTGCGTTTATTTTGAATCTTCGTGGAGAATTAATTGCCGGGTTTGGGCTTACCGGCGGCACGCACCAGCTGACAACGGGCTCGATCCCGAAAAAACCCTGCTTGGAGGACTTCATATATATATATATATATATATATATATATATATATATACACGTGTGTCATCCGTTTCTTCAATAAAACAACACACCACCGCCCATACTTCTTTCAAGCGTGATTTATTTAGGCAAGGACATCTCTACGCGTTTCGGAGCACTAGGCTCCTTGCTCACAAGTAATTTGTGGTATACATAATTTCTGTTTAAATACCATAGCACGTGACATCGGGTTCAACAATATGTATAGAAAACAGACTTCCGTGCACTTGGTAAAAATGATCGTGTGACTCACGACATACTTTCTTAAAGATCTTAAGTGGGGGCAATAAAAATAATCCTTAACTGCACAGCAATTTGATTTCATAGACAAAGCCACTTGAACAATTCATTTGAAGGCTTGTTGGTCTAAATAAAGTTTTGAACATCTTCAATAACTTTATACATACCACATTGACCCGCGTACATCTCTACAGTCCCCATAGGTTTATCTTAAAGATCATCACTGATCCATTATTGCTGTTACATTGACAATTCATCAATCTACTTGTATTGGAAAATAATTTATATTAGTTTGATCACCAATAAAAAAACGACAATTTATCCACCTTATCGGGCATGTTTAAACAAAAAACACAAATTGAATGCCCATATACATGCGCATAGCGCATTTGGAGCCATTTTATAAAACGTATACTTATGCCCATGTGGGCTTCGGAGGAGGAGATTGGATCACATTTCTAATGTCGAATTGGTGAAGTTCATTGATAACTGTACATTCATACCTCCAATACCATTCCAATTCTGCCCAAGTGGGCTTATCATTTGGGGTCTTCATCACTGATCAATGAGAGTGGTTCATATTGGAACACTGTCCCATCAAAATTAACCTTATTCTCGCCCAGCGGGCTATCAATGTCTTATAGGGTAGACCCTGCTACCCAAATAAATATGATGTAATAATGTGCAAAATGACCTCGATGTTGTGTCATTAGATATCTATTGCTCTTTTGCCTTCCACTTGTTTCCAAAAACTACCAGGAAATCTGAAAAACATATAAAAACATATAACAATAAGTGCAGATCACTTTGTGTACAACATCATCTGCTATTCGATTTTGCAACAAATAAGTGTTAACATAACAGTAGTGAGAATATAATTCATTAAAATTTAGGAGGCTTTGTTCTGCAGTTTCATTGTTCATGTTTTTAATTTGGACTGTCAATTCATCCCAGATGCACTGCCAATTCCTCGTCCAGATTATGGACCACGGGGTGCAAGGTGTTATATTGTATTATGGTTCTGGATTCAAGACGCCAGAGTTCTTGAACCTTATCTCCACCCCTTTCCCTCACCGGGATTGTATCTAATACACAAAAGGAAAGTAAATTACTATTTTGATTGTGTTGTAGTCTAAAGTTTCTTGTTATCGGATATTGTTTGTCATCATTTCTGATAGCTCTAAGATGTTCCAAAATACGTTTTTTTGCCTTGTGTATTGTACTCCCTATATAATATTTCTCACAGGGACATTTAAGAGCATATATCACGTAATCAGCGGTACATGATACATGTTTGGTTATTTTGAAGGGTTTACAATCCTTTGATAGTCTCACCTCCTTACAGTTGTGACTATATTTGCATGCCTTGCAGATACCACAGGTATAAAATCCTTGAATATTTGTCCTCCTGTTTTCTGGAGTTGTAAGGGTCCTTCAAATAATGTCCTTCAGGGATCTAGCTTTTCTATAGATGATTTGTGGATAATCCTCAATGTGTGTGGTCAAATCAGTGTCAGTTTTAAGTACATCCCAAAATTTTTGAGGTCTCTCCTAAGTTCCCTCGACTGTCTGTGAAAGGTTGTGATGAATCTGATTTTATTTTCAGATCCCCCCCTTTGTAACATTTTTCTGGATGAGCAATTCATTCCTCTCTTGTTTGTCAACTTTTATACAGGCTTGTTTAATCACCTTCCGTGTGTAACCTCTTTTCAAAAACCGTTCTATCATTGTGTTTTTCTCATTTTCAAAGCCCTCATTAGAGCTACAATTTCTTTTAGCCCTTAGTAGTTCTCCCAAAGGGATACTACAGTTCAGGTTCTCAGGATGGCAATTTCAGTCATGTAACAAGCTATTGCCCACTGTCTCTTTTCGATATAGGTAGCTTTTCTAATAGGTTATCATTGACCACCAGTCTTAAGTCTAGAAAGTCTATAGTCGTTTTATCAATCTGGCTGCTGAATGTTAGATTCAAAGTATTCTTGTTGAGGATATCAACAAAACATTTTGCTTCATTGGTACTGCCCTTCCAGATACAAAAAATGTCGTCCATAAACCGTACCCACAATACGACACGTTCCTTAAACAGATCAGTGCTACTTACGACCTGCTCCTCCCACCAGCCAAGGTACAAACCTGCAAAGCTGGGGGCGAAGCAGGTTCCCATAGCTGTTCCAAGTGTTTGTCTATAGATCTTTCTGTCAAAGGTAAAGAAATTTTGTGTAAGGCAGGTGTACATCATATCCAACAACATTTCCGTATGGAATAAATATGACAGGGATCTGTTTCATAAAAAATGGCGACAGGCTTTGATTCCTAGCTCATGGGGGATGCATGTATAGAAGCTGTTGACATCAAGACACATGAGAAGATAATTCTCATCCCACACTATTTCATTAATGCATCTTAAAAAATGACCTGTGTCCTTGATAAAGGACAGAAGGCCCTGTACCAATGGCTGAAGAAAAAAATCAACATACCGGGACGTGTTTTATATATATATATATATACAGGCGCGCAACGCCCATAGGGCTCAAAGGGCTACAAATGACTCATCAATTAAAGCCATATACTAGCTCCCAGCAGCCTTTAAATTTGCTGATTAACCAATTGCACACATTTACATTTCTTTCAGGCAGCAAGCATGCTGACGAGAAGACTTGTTTCTTTTTCGCTGTCTGCTTCTCAGTACAGGTCTTTCCATTGAGCCAGAGGCAACTTAAGGTCATCATTAGCCATTCAGAAATGTTTTTTTTTTAACTAAAAGTAGGGGAACTGTTTTTGTGAAATGAAAAAAAATCATTGCTAAAGTAGTTCCCAATCAATCCTGCCCACTTCCGCATCTAGCAATTTGACATCATCCTGAGGGACATCGCTGGCTATAAAGCTACTACTGACAATAGTTCCCACCCTCTCAGTCTACGTTTAGCCAATATGAACACCAACAGGTGAGCTTCTTGGATTAGGGCTATATTATTACGTTTGGAATTTCATTATATCAGAAATGTATTAGGTTTATTGTGGTGGGATAATCCACAAACGTTCCATGAAGAAATGTTCAATATCTCGTCAAAGGATGAGGTATATGAGGCTTGACACATGAATAACGTGGGGTTGGAAAAAGAGATCTGAGATATCACATAGCTCTAGATCAATGGTACGGTAAGCAGCAGATCGGAGTGAAGCGAAGTAGAAAGACGATAAACCCCAGACAACGTTGTTTAGAGAGAGTAACGAAAAGATATGAAGGAAAAAAGAAAAGGAAGGGAATAGAACAACGATCTCCTCCAATGGTCGGGGATCTACTCTAACTGTGGTATTGGGGCTGAGTATTCATTCCTCTGTCCAGGTGTATTGGGGTCTTAAAGAGCCAGAGTCTTAGATAGAGGTCAGGGGGGTTTTGGGGGTTTTCAGATCGTCCCACTTTTGTTGAGTGTCAGTCGAGGATCATCTCATATATGAGAGTGGCACGAGTACATAAGGGGTTTGAAGTGTTTTGAGAGGGCTGTGTGTACATACATAATCATCTGTGAAGGCAGGTAGGGGATAATGCCCCACCCATCATCCGTCTTTTGGAGATTTGCAGGACCACGTAGGTACATATGAACAAAGGAGATCTCTCAGCTGTGTTGGAGCAAAGAGCAACTAGTACATTAACGAAGTGAAGGAAGCACAATAGATTATGGAGACAGTAAACTGAACCTGGGTAGCAACAGTATCTTGAACACAGTAACAGTTCATATAGATACAGTCATGTTCAATATATGTGTGGATTTGCTCCTGGATGAGTGACATCATGACAGCCCTGTGGATGACTGAAGCAAGAGGATAGTCCATCTCAAAGCTGACAGCCTCAGCCAGAAGGACAGGAACATGGTCCAGGATGCCTTGCTCCTCAAGGGCAATCTGGACTTATCTGTGTCTTTCGTCAGAGCCCACTATCTTGTGCAGAAACGGCGACACTGTACCATCTTGTTCCGTTGGGGGTGGAAGACCATTAGGTGAGTGAAGATGGGTGACTGTCACAGAGGCGTTAGTTGAAACTTCCATTAAAGTGGACTCAACAGCATCCAGAAATCTTTCGAGGTCTTTCAGGGCATCATATGTGGTTGCCCTACCATTCCTGGTGATGTTTATAGTAGCAGGGTCAAGAAATACATATTTTATGTTGCAGCGCTTCAAGGGCGGACAAAACACAAGAAACTGTCCTCCTCTTGTGTTGGTATCAAGTGAGTAATCTACAGAGATATGAACCTTGGCAACCACCTAGGTGAAAGTGCTGATCTTACCTTCCTTCTGGTGGATGGTTCTTACTGGTAGCGAAGAAGCTGGAAATGGAAGGACAGGGTACTTTGGCTCTGTTTGAGCTCCTGGAATGAATATGATGGGCTCTCAGGATTTCCAGGGGTTCCGGAATGTGATGTCCAGTACTTGAGAGAAGGGGTCCATCATGAAAAACATCATGGTCTTCTTCAGCCTTTTCAGACATGCTGTAAAATCAAAGGCTGCTACTCCCAGATCAGTCTTCCATGTCCATCAGTAGACAGTGATGGAGGGAGAGAGTTTTAAAAGAGATCCTAGTTGAACGTTCATTATTGTGATGTGGGCTAAGCGGCTCTTGAGTCTTAATCAGGAAACCAATAATTCTTAATCTCTCAAGGCTATGCTACAGCTTTGACTCTGTCTTCCAAGAAGGATATGGACAGTTTGGAAGACTCAAGCACCGTTTGGACATGGGTTGAGGCAATCTCAGTGGAGTCCCTCAATTTTAATAGTCAAACAAAGAAAATGTGGGTGGACATTCTGGTAGAGCCATCTTTTGCTCCTATAGGGTGAGTCAATCCAAATAGTAGCCCTTTCCTTCCTCCTGGGGTTTACTCTGAACCTTACAGTGTCTTGTGTTTTTTTTTAAATTAATACAACAGCGCTGTTTTGTCGCCATTACTGTCTTTTTCCCTTGGTCTGCATGCAAAATGTGTTGACGGGTCTCTAAAGAGTAACTGTACAGCATAACCGTGCCATCCACTCCGCGTAAGGCCCCAAGTTTAATTGAGTAAGCGTGATTCTAGCTTTGGGCCAGTGTTTCTGGTCCTTCGGATCCGATGACTTGCTGTTCCAGCTTGGGGCATGGAGTAACCACCACAAGTAGTAGTGACTCTCATGCAGGGGCTGCAGTGGTGCCTTACACTACACCTTCTCTCCTGTCCCTTCGATGTTTCCATCCTTGTATCTCTCCACAGCTTCTCTTCTTTTCATACTCTGTGTTCTTCTCTCCTCCTGCACGAGTTCTCTCCTCACTATCTTTCTATTCCATTTCCTTCTCCATTTTCCTTTCCACCCTCTCCGTGGCCTCCTCCTTTCGACTTGGTCCCTCCGCTCTCGCCTCCCTTTCTTCTTTGTCCTCTGAGGTCTCTTCCTACCACCACTGCCTCCCCCACTCCATGCTCTCTGCCCTTCCTCTGTCTTCCACCTCCTCCTCCACCCCCCCCTTTCTCCAGTCACCATATCCAGGTGTTTAAAACATCTTTAATTTTCCAAAGTTACTTAGGAGCGACAATTTCAAAATGCGCCTGTGCGGGAGAGAAATCCAGAGCAAAGCTGGGAACTTTTTTCCTTGTAATTTGCATAAATGACAGACGTTGGAAAGCAACGAAGGCAAGTAAATGAAAAAAAAAAAAAGGAAATAAAATATAACAAGATAGAAAACCGTCGGAGATGTTATGGTTTTATTGGTGGGCGGCAGGGTATGCAGGGAGGCATCGATCGGTGTCTGTCAGGTTCCAAAGAACAATGGCGCTGCCCATGTCTGAGCCACAGCCAAGCGGATCAATAAGGACGGCAATCGAGGAGGCGGTGGGGGAGGGCATGGGGGGGGAGCAAGGAGGAGGTGAGGGGACCAGGAGGAGGTGAGGGGACCCGTCAGGCCGATTGTACAGGGATCACAGGACTGCTCCTTCGGTGATGGCAGAACAGAGGGAGGGAAATCTAGTCTGACGGAGGAGTGTGCATGGGGGGCGCGGGGGGGGGGGTATGGGTTAAAGACGGGAGAGTGCACGTCACCGAAGGGAGGTAAAGAAGGGAGAGAAAGGCAGCATGGGCAACGGAGTGCCTATCCTTGTTGAAGGGTAAACACAGCGCATTAACCGTCTGGAAAGTGAGCAGGCCCCTGCTAGAATTTTTTGCAATCCATGTTTTGGTTTACTTTGGTAATGTTTGGCATTATTTTTTGGAACAATCAAGCTAACAAACTACCTTGTATTTTGATTGTTTGCATTATAATTCCAGGTTTCCGTTTTTACTGATTTGACAGGTAAATACAGACAGAAAACACGGTGTTTCCTGTCTGTATTTATTTTTAGGAGCAGAAAAATACTGAAAATGGTGCTTCTTGCGAGAGACTCTCCGTGCGGCCTTTCATGAATTTCAGGCAACATCTGAGCAGATAGACAGCATGGAGAGTTAGAAAACATGTATAATGTAGGATAAGATTTCCTTAAATACAGACATATGTTAGCATATATTTGTAGTATAGCGCTAATATGTACCTATGAGTGTAGTGTTTTGTTATACGTGGCTGCTTAATTTACTAAAACGTGAAAGGCATCCATATATACGTGAACATCCAAGAGTTAAATAAACGTGGAAATATACCATTTTACGGCTCCATTTATTCTCAAAACACAAAATAAATATTGATAAATACCAATGAGATGGGCAAATAATAAATATGGATAAATACAGACGGAAATGTTACAAAAATAAATACCATAAAACCAGAAGCCCTAATTTTAATGTTCAGTATTATCTTGTAGTGGAAAGTAGGAGAGCGGTAAAGATGAGGAGAGAGGATGTGGCAAGTGCTGAGTTGGAGAGAAGCGTGAGACCACCGAGGCAGAGTGTGTGCTGGAAGGTGGGTAACTGTGGGGTTAGAGCCATGGTACGGTACCGACCCGACACTACCTACGCATGAAGCATCCTGGGGGATTCCCTCTAGCTACCAAGAGGACATTGATTTTAAGGCCATTGATTTTAAGGCCATTGATTGTCCCAGCATTCACGAGAGCCCCAGCCCACAGTTGGACGAGCACAGATGGGGAAGGGAGAACCAGGAAAGAGACGTGCACATAGAAATAATGTGATTTTCAAAAATTGTATTGTAACTGCATTTATTGCATGTATATAGCACCTACGTCCCCTGGCGATGCTTTGAAGTGTTCGGTAGTGAGCAGCACACTACTTCGGAACTCAAATTAGTGGTTGATCTAGTGGTTACTGGTGTTTGTCGGTTATTGGCATTAGCCGTATGCTCTCCAGGAAGCCATTTAATTCATTTACTCCAGTTTTTGAGGTACTTTAAATTACCAGGATTTAGCCGTCATCATTAGTGGGGCGGTATGTGTGCCTCCAGATGGTTGGTGAGGTTAATAGATAGGCGAGAGGAGATTAAGCATTGTTAGGTTGCAGGGATATGGTTTCAAGAAAGGATGACTGCTGATCTAGGACATGAGAAGTGGTCAATTTCCAGAAAAAGGGAATAAGGCATACAGCCAGGTAGGTTAGACCCAGAAAGTGAGGGCACGCAAAGAATGGGAGGTAGGAGAAGGTCGATCAAAAAAACAGATAAATAAGAGGTAAACAATTTATAGTTTTAAGTAAAGCCAATTTTTAGCTCTGGTTTTGTGTCATTCACATTTTGCTTCGGTCCACGACCGCATAAGACAAAGGCGGACCGGGCTTCAGCCATTGGCTTACTCGTCTATTAGTGACAGCAACTGCTCTTGCACAATGTTCACATTCATGCAATAAGTGGTACTCTTCAGAGTCAGAGACTACAGGTGCAATGTGTGATTTATATATATATATATATATATATATATATATATATATATATATATATATTCAGTAAAAAACAAAGGTTAAAGTGACGTTATAGTTAGGTGAAAATGTCAGTTAAAATTTTACATTTGAAACAAACAAAAAACCACTGAAATTCACCAGTTAGAGTTAACTTAAGTAACTATAACTTGTGCACTCGGTATGAACAGTGATGTTATTAATGATGTTATTTCAGGTGTCATTAGTGATATCATTTCAGGTATCATTAGTGATGCTATCAATGAAATATAACATATTGTGTGATGTAATATGTGAAGTCACAAGCAGTGCATGGCAGGCGAGGAAGTATTAGTTACTTCAGCTAACTATAACTGGTGAACTTCAGTGGTTTTTTGAGTTTAAAATGTTATGTTTTAAATGACATTTTCACCTAACTAAAACATCACTTTTACCTTTGCTTTTTTCACTGAATTTCTGTGTTTTAAAAAAATGCAAATTAAGATATTATTACCAGACGTAACTATAACATTTGACTTTTTTTTTACCATACTGTAACAATATAAACGAGTGTCATTAAGTAGTGCAGACCTACTGGCTTTGTCAATGGGTTAGAACATCAAAATATAAAAGGCAGGACCATTGGCTTTTTCATACCATCAGACATTCAACATATATAAAGCAGACCAATTGGTTTTGTTAAAAAGTCACCACAGTAATCCAGTATATTCCTTTTAATACACACATCACAATGATTAATAATAATGGTCACATAACTACTTAAAGTAAAACATTTGGGGAGGGTGGCTATGGCAGAGAAGAACCAACATGTCTCCCTGTTGAGCTCTGGGCCCGGGCATCCGGGGACATCCGTCCAGAACATCATTAAGTGAGAACGGAGGGCCAGATGTTGATGAGGAACCCCCTAATGTCTACAGAGAGGAGAATCGATGTCCAGGAAGCCAGTGGAGCTGAGAGTATTACCTCGAAAGACGAGGCAGCTGTTGAGCCTGGTCCAAGATGGCGGACACAGCAACCGATTGTGAAGCCCGGGACTAGAGCGAGCCTCTGAGAGCGGTGGAGCTGGTAGAAGTGAGTGAGATGACTGATCTCCCTGATCCAGGGGTGCAGCGGAGAGGTACCATGAGCTGCGGGACCGTGGCCGCTCTGGTCCACCGACCGCAACAGCCAGAGGGGCGGGGCCCTGGGGCTGAGAGTCAGTGGGCTGCTAGCCAGGCTCATTGGAGGCTGCCCGTCTGGTGGGCCAGATCCCCGGGGGGCTGCAGATGCCGCCTATCGCACACCGGACATCACCCTGCAGATGGCCGGACTGCAGGGGGCGACATTAGACTGGTGAGCAACTTAAATAGCGCACTACACCCCTCCGGCACTAACTTATAGTGGGGAGGACCCTGAGTGTGAAGGCTTACTTCGCGCCCCTGGATCTCGACGGTGAAGCCCCGCCGCACTTTGGGTGATTCAGAGGATAGCTATTGCATCGCCTAATCTTTAAGAGGACCATACAGTGTAGACATGAAGGCCCACCTCTAGGCCCCTGGACATATTACTTAAACCACTTTAGCAAACAAGATATGCTGACTCCCCCTGTGAGCCCACTAGGGCTCCCAAGTTCACCATCATGGCTGCGGCCAAGCCCAAGACAACAAAAACGCCTTCAATAAAGGAGATGCTCCACCAACAGTGCAAAGTGGATACAACCCAAGTTTCATCTTTGGAGCCAGCCCAATGGGCTCACGAGGTGGATACTCTGTTCAACCCCTAGGAACTACAATCACCTGTGACAAAGGCAGACATTCAGCTATTGTTGACCAAATTTAAGAAAGACATGTCCGCTGTTCGTCAGGAATTCCAGAAAGCGATTACCGATCTCAACCAATCTGTCCAGAAAGCAGAGCAGGGACTCGACCAAATTGAAACATCCCTGGCCGAACATGCTCACGACAACAATGACCGAGGCCTATGGCTAGACAAACAGGAAGATCACCAGCTTTGACTTGATTAACAACTAGACGACTATGAAAATAGGCCCAGGCAAAATAATATCCACATAAGAGTCCTGGACAAAAACATTCCTAAAGCTGCACTGGAGATCCATGTCCAGGACAAGTTCTGCCAGCTGCTGCAGTTGCCCACTGACTTCGAAGTCCAGCTGGATCGCTCCCAGAGGGTTTACTCTTCATTTGACAGAAAAGGAATCTAACTCCAGACGTTTTGACCTGTGTCTACTTCTTTACAGTGAAAGAATCCATTATGGGTGCATCCCGGCCCCAAGATAAGATTCAATGCAGAGGGGACCAACTATCGATCTTTCAAGATGTCTGCAGGGCAACTATGGCTTGCCACCAGGATCTCCGGGACATGATGACTGCATCTCCAACAGGAGAAAATGCCTTATCGGTGGTGATATCTTTTTCGACTCTACTTCTCCGAAGACAACAAACAATACTCAGGCCCGCAGGAGGCCCGTGAACTATTCCACCTTCTAACACGAACAGATACCCAGGACCAGGAGCTCCTGTATCTGAATGGAGAACCCCACAGACAAGCAAATCAAGATGCCAAACACGCAGACAGCAACAATGTATGGAGAAAGACTCTCACCCCCTATCACCCGCTGAGGGTTACTCAATGAAGCAGGGTTGAACTTACAGTGTTTAGCCTTCACGTCCCATATATGGAGTTCAGACACCGAATCACATAAGCCAGCTCTCATTGGGAACGAAGTGGCAGGCGCCTTGCTCCATGGCCCTTTGGTCTGCCTACCAGACTTCCTCACACAGTGAAAGAGACTACGACTTGCTCTCTTGCACACTACAATTCGCAACTCCCGGATCCCCGGGAAGCCCTCGTGAAGTGGCCCACCGGGAAACAGCATTTACTACGCATGCGATAGATCGCATGTCATTACAACGCGGTCGTTACAACGACTGCGTTGTAACATCGCGAACCATTACATCGCAAGTTGTTACAACGACTTGCGATAGGGGGGCACAAGGTGTTGGATTTACAATCCAACACCTTCCCTGCTGTTGCACAAACTGGAGTAGGAATAGTAAATAATATTATTCCTAAGTCCAGTGCGCCCCCTACAGCAAGTCGTTGTAACGACTTGCGATGTAATGCTTCGCGATGTAACAACGCGGTCGTTGTAACGACTGCGTTGTAATGGCATGCGATCTATCGCATGCGTAGTAAAGATACATATTCGGCCCACCACCTTGCACTTAAGCTAAGGTTATAGTTACATGCTTGTAACTTTGAGTTGATTTTTCCAATTTTCCAGTTACTGTTCTTTATGTCTACTATGTGTTGTTTACCAAAACTCCCTATGGGTTCCTTGCTGGTACACATGAGCAACACACGTAGCACGGTTGGATACAGAAGACCTGCCCCGAATTGTACACTCCTGCCCCATCGACATGACCCCAGGGCTGATGGGAGGGAAACATACTTGCCTTTTGAAGCCATAGAGCCCTAAGACAGAATCTGCAAACCCCCATAGACCCTGAGAGATGTCCATATTGTTGATAGCTATCCTTAACATGCAAGGCCTAAACTCTCCCTTGAAACGGGATGCACTGCTTAAATGGTACATCATAAAAGTATTGATGTGCTATTGCTACAAGTAACACATTAACTTGATAAAGATACCCCTAGATTGCAATCTTAATGATATTGCATTCAATACCAAGCCACAGCCCCAAATTAAATTAAAGGAGTGGCAATCTTGTTGAAAAGAAGCCTACTATTCACTTTACACAAGTAGCTACAAGGCAGATTCTTGGGCCTGGGCTGCTCAATTGGAACCACAATGCTAACACTACTACCGGTCAATGGACCAAACGATCACAAACAGCAGTTCTATGATGATCTCTTCCCATGTATTGCAGAGTTCTGCAGGGGCCCAGTGGTACTCAGGGGAGATCTCAATGCGGTTCTGGACCCGGGGAGCAGCAGGTTGACTCCCAGGGACTCCAGGACGCAGGCCCCTGTGTGTCAGGGGATGAAAGACCTATCCATGATCGACATATGGCAAGAACAAGATTACACATTCTTTCTATTGTACATGTACCCTTCTCTATTGAAAGCATTTCACTCATTCTATTCAGGCTTGTAACTCGTCCCAGCCCTTAACAGAGTCAACTCAAGACTCCTACTTGGAGTCATTGTGTTCCCCAATGTGGGAATTCTGGATTTTTCCGTAATTGCCCTATAACAACAGACAAAGTTAGAACTGCCATCAAACGGCTCAAGTCTAACAAAACAACAGGCCCCAATGGCCTGTCAACATCCTTCTATAAAGCATTTAATAACATATTAGCCCCCCCCTAACAACATTATATAACACCTTTGCCTCAACTCAGGAAGACTTACGCAGACGATGACCGAATCTATCATAACCCTACTATTGAAGCCAGAGAGCCCCCACTTCTTGCGGTTGCTACCGACCAATAGCCTTACTGAATTTTGATGTGATGATTTTTGCATTGATTTTGGTCACCCGAATACATGACGCCTGGCCTCTAATAATATCGCCGGAACAATCCGCCTTCATCAAAAACCGTCTAGCGATAGACAACACTAGACTAGCGTATGAGATCATTAACGTAGCAAGCAAACAAAACAAGCAAATGTTCCTTCTCTCGCTAGAAGTGGAAAAGGCCTTCGATAAAGTGGATTGGGGGTTTCTAATAAAAGTACTGACTAAGACGAGTATGGGCACCAACTTTCTAAAACTCATAATTGCAAATTAAGTCAACCACTCATCACGCCTGAAAATTACAGGCATGTTCTCTGACAAACTGACCTTAACCAGAGGAATGAGGCAGGGGTGCCCCTTATACCCCTCATTTTTGCCCTCACAACGGAGCCCCCAGTGCAGAGTATTTAGGCTAACCCCAACATCCGGGGTCTACATTTAGGCCTAAGGGAATAAAAGTTGGCTCTTTTTGCAGATGGCGTGCTTTGCTTCATAACAGACCTGGACACGTCCATTCCAGCACTTGCTTGCGAACTTGACCAATTGGAAAAGGTTTCGGGCTTCAAGATCAATTACACCAAAACCCTCTACACTGGGGGTTTCAGACCCCCTGCCCCTCTCCAAACCAATTTTACAGAGACTAGGGTTTTGGTGGAGCGATCATTTGCTCCGGTATTTGGGAATCATCCTGACAAATGACTTTCAACACACTGACGAGGCCAACATCCCACCGCAACTACAGGTTCTTTACAAAGTTATTTACAGATGGGGGAAGCTGGAAATATATTGGCTAGTCAAGACCTTAACTACTGATTACTCCATCGGTAGAATTGAAGCTTTAAAAGAGCCTACAGACGGTATTTGGTAATGGGTTTCAAACAGATTGCTAAAACTCAGCCATATAAATAGGCCCACTTTGTTATACTGAAACTTAAACAGAACAGTCCTTTTGCCATTAAAAACGAATATCTATATGTCCATAACAATTTCCATGAAAAAGCTTCATGCTTCCTGTTCCTGTCCGAGACAGGAGAGCAAGAGCAGAGAAGACGCGGGACCCGCTGACCCCCCGTGTGATTCCCACCCTGCGACTCCCCCCATGACCCCCCGCGCCCGCCCTCCCCACCCGCGAGCCATGCCAGCCGCGACTGGGTCCCTGCACTCCTGAGCTACAGAGCAAGAGCTGCAGCTCTGGAGCGCTTTGCAAAAAACATGAAAAACACTCCTGGTGTCATAATTTCAATGACCAGGAGACTTATGGGTAGTTTTTGACGAGGGGGGCTGCTGTACCTTCTGCAACCTCCACAAAACCTCAGGGGTACTTTGGTGTGCCCCTGCCCGTTCTTGGGGCACGACAGGAGAGGGAAATTGACCAACAAGAGTTTGACAAGCATTATAGGGCACTCCCTCGCCAGAGTAAAGAAAATTAGAGCAGCAGACCCCGATGCCACCCGGGGCACGTGTTAGCCTTAATGTTGGGGCAGTGCATGGAGCCCACTCCTGCACTACCCAGCCAGCTCTTCGCCTGGCTGGCACTGCAGTTTATCGGCCTGGGAGTCTGCATCTTCATATTACTTGCCTCCTCCATGCCACTACAGTGGTTTTTAGACAATGCTTGTTTTCATACAATGCATTATTTGACATGAGAGACGGTGCACTGTAGCATTTGTATAGTGCCTACTGCACATATGTGGGGTGTGCTGAAGTCTTATCCAGAAGGATAGCATGCTACACCACGTGGGTGTGTAGTTGGAAGTGTACTGTCTTTGCTTTGAACCTATGTGGGAAGTGCTTTCATCTCTTGTGTGATGACCACAGAGGTGCTGATCTCATGTTATGGGACACAGCGTTTGGAGATATGATGGATGAGGAAGTGTGAGAGGCAGGCGGGCATTTTTAGGTCTTGCCTACAGTTAGCTTTTAGCTGCCTGTTGTCAAAAGATCATTGTGGACCATACCAAAGACTTAGAGTGGGATTTGGGCCATCCCACCGATTAGCACTAGTCTGCTTTCTTTTTGCTCTCATTTGCTTGCTTCTTATTCACTGGTTTTCCTTTCTCTTCATGTGTTTGTCTTTCCCTTAGAGCATTCTTCTGTTTGGTATTCTTCCACCGCTTACATTACTGGAACTACTTTCTTCTTAACATTTCAGCACTTCATATGAGTGCATGCGTTTTCTTGCTCTCTCTCTTATGTGCTACTTCCAATTGTCAAAACTGCCCCTACTTTCCATACTGCTCCACCCCAACTCTGCCCCTTCCCGTCTTTCTTTAAATCCACACCCCCAAGTTTCCCCTTGCTCTCCTGCTTCCTGTTGCACCCTTATGCAATTGCTCCTCCTATACCACCCACTGGCGTCGCTCTCCAGTGTTCACTTTTTAACCCTACCACTCCACTCTTGTTCGGCCAACCCTCCTCGGCTGCACTCCTACCCTTCCCCTGCCCCTCGGTTTCAGTTTTTTTTTATTTTATTGTTTTTTTCCCTTTTTTAGAAGGGCCCGGCAGTCGCAATCTGCTGATCAAAAAGCACATTTATCCGATTTTTTGTTATTGTTCCATCGTGGAACAGTAAATTAAAAAAAAATCACAGCACAGTATGGTGTATATGTGTCATTTCACCTTTATTGTGCCAATGCTACGCGTATAGGCAAAACATACTTTTTCCGAAGCAGAACATCACTGGGAAAAAATACCGACAAAGCCAATAGGTCAAAGTTTCCAGCCAAACAAGTAAGATTGGTTGGAACCAGTTCAGGAATGTATTCTATGCTCCAGGAACCAGCCCTGAGCTGATTATGCAGTGGTCATGCAATATTTTATTGGAGAGCTCCCCAAAATGTTGCTCTATTAAAGAAAGCTGATTGTTCAATTGTTAGGATAAACACTGGCCATACCAACAAGTGCTTTGTTATAGGAGTCCTTGTCCAATCAAGGCTTAGCTGCATATCATCACTAATCCTGTTTGGGTTCCAGAGTAGCGTGCTACTCCTCAAAAAGCACTTTGATGCCTCATCAGGGGTACTAAGTGCTATATAAATGCAAACCCCTCCCTCTTCTATCCCTCCACTATCCTTTTCAACTCAAATAATAGACTCACATGTCCACCGTTCAAATACATTTCATATTTCCCTATATTAACTCACTACTAATCCTTATTGGGTTCCGGAGTAGCGTGCTACTCGCCGAAAAGCACTTTGACGCCTCATAATGGGTAATAAGCGCTATATAAATGCAATTACAATACAATACAATACCACTATAGCAAGACACCCGTGTGCAGGAGTAACACTCTACTGGTGGCTTCTCTTCTTACCAAGCCGGGCACAGGCTTGGAACCAAGAATCCTGCTGGATGTGCTGCTGGACTGCCTTACAGGGTGAGAAGTACCCTGCCTGCTGCGGGAGGAGATGCTGTACAGAGGAGAGTCTGCGGTAGCAGAAGCTCAGCCCAGTGCAGAAGCCTGAATATCTGAGCTCTTGAGAGCTGTAATGAGGTCTTTTTGAACAAGAAGTTGCAGGAATGCAGTTCAGCAGGAATCCTTGTCAACAACTGCCCACATTGGATGGCATCCAGGGGGGTTCATCGCCTGCATCTTGTCAGGTGACCCCCACCTTGGTCTCTGACCCCCATCAGTGCCACAGAGAAATCTGTCTTTGCCCCTAGTTTCCTTCATGGAACCTCAGGGACACCCTTGGTTCCATCTCCTTGCCTGGAGGCGTCTGAGAGGTAACTGGGTGTATCTCCAAACCACGCTTGGATCCACTGAGAAGATGTGGAGATGTCGGTGCTGGAAACCCAAGCCTCTAAGCTGAAAGAGTCCCTTGTCCCATGCCCAGAGGGCACTTCTGGCGCCGGAAAAATCCAAATATGACCGGAAGTTTTCTGATATATAGTACTTTTTTTTAATCATCAAAAACGTTACATTTAGGACAGATGCTGGAATCCTCTTTAGTCCCCCAGCATCAAGGACTCCTGTAAACGGTGCCACCCAAGGCACTAGGTGCTGGATGTTGCCCACTTCACCTCCCACCTTTTTCAAACTACTTCAAGTCTGGGTGAGTGCTTCTGGACATAGGGAGAGGTGGACAGAGCTGCAGCTTCTGTGTGAAGGTACAGAAACACTGTAATGCCTGGCCATCCCTTGACAAGGTCCACCACAGTGCCCGAGTGCTGTGAAACACACTAGCATAAGTCCCTTCAGGAAGCAGGTGCCTTCTAAACTATATCTAACGACAGCTGACCTTCGGCCTTGCACCCTTGACTGTCGGTCCACAAACTGTGTTTGGAATCGGAGACACAATATTCATGAACATGGCTGGAAAAAATGGGCAATAGATTTAACATTATAGACATTCTAGTTCTTAGTGCCTGAAAGCTGTACTCACGTTTGGGTCTGAGCTCTGTTTGAAACGGCTAGAAGGTTCAATTTTTTATTACTGATTTTCATTTCCTGTATATTATTAGCAGGGCCACTGGAAATATGCGGCAGGAGAAGGCCAAATTATGCGGCAGAGTTGAGTCAATTATGCCGCAGGAAAAGGAAAATTATATGGCATAATGCGGCACATTTTGTACTAGTATTACTTCATTGTTTGTCATTTTTAGGTCTCGCGCCTAGCGTTGCAGTGCGCAGCACTGCTCGCGCAGCGCGAGACCTCTAGAAAGGGCTTCTGAAAACGACCCACACGCTCGTGCGTGTGGTTTTGTTTTCAGAAGCCCTCATTGGCTGTAGCGTGCGTTGTTTTTGAAAAAACGGCACGCGATTGGGCAAAGGCGGGTGCATGTCCCGCCTTTGCCGCGCCCATTCCCGACGGTGGCCAGAACGCGCAGCAGCGCGCGTTCGTCTCGCTTTTGCTGCCGCGCTCTCTAGCCCTCGCTCCGCTGTGGTGCGCGCGCACCACTGGTTTCTCTTCCCAGCGTCCGCACACCACTCGCGGGACGCTGTTCTTCAATTTATGTACAGATTGTCTCCCTCTGCCTTGTTTGCCCGCCCCTCCGCTTCCGAGATCGCTGCTTTTTTTCTCTCCACCCGCAGGTTGTAGCGAGGCTCCTAAGCAGGAGGTATGGGAAGCAGCAGTGGCAACATGATGTTTCTGGCTCTCCAAACTTAGCCAGACCTAAAGGGAAAGGAGCGCAAGCAGGCCCGAGATGCCCAAGGAGGTGAACTGTGTGCAATGAGAGGTGGGTGGTGCTGCTTGCTTCAGCGCAGCGCTGCCACTTGCAGTTCGTGGGACGCTGTTCTTTAATTTATGTTAGGCGTATTTCCTGTGCCTTGTTTTCCCACCCCCAACACCCTTCTAAAATCGCTGTCCGGACGCTGTTCTTCAATTTATGTTCGGATTGTCTCCCTGTGCCTTGTTTGCCCGCCCCTCCGCTGCTCCTTGCCTCTACGTTTAAAGATAAAATTAAACAAATGAAATCAAACTAGCATAAGCCAGGCGCTTGTGTTTGTGTGTGGTCCACTGTGTCAATTCAAAGGTGTATGCTAGGACAAGTAGTATTCCCATTGGACACTGGGCTGAGGGTTGCAGCACGATATTCAGTATGCTCCGTTCCTGTTTAATCATCACATTTGCTGGGACCGATGTCGCTCCGAGCTCCGTTGCTGTTTTTGAGGACTTCACCCATACGCTAGTGTGTTTCAGGTTTGTGCCAGATGTCTGCTCAGTTTTCTTTGTGCTGTGGAGCACCTTACACACATGGGCAAAATTGAACATTTTGTATGGACCCCCACCTGCACAAACTTAAAAAAAAATAAAAAAAATTGAGCTTTCACACATGTCAGACGGTCTCGCACATCTTTTTGATCATATATGGGGTCCTTTTATACATTTAAGATGATAATTGACTGTATAATGCATATTTACTATTCATAGGTTCTCCATTGATTTTCATATATTGTATGCATGACAGTTTTTGTTGTACGAAACACTTCATCATCTTCCTGTTGTATTGATTTATCATAATCAAGGTATTGTACTATTTCTTGATTATTATTTTATTATTTTTTGGTATTAATTCTTTTTGTGATCAATGTCATTGCCCACATCTAATATTGTTTAACTGGTGTTTCTTTTGTTGATCATTGCATGTTTAATTTTGGAAAAAATATTAATAAAGAATTAAGAGAAAAAAAGAGATAAGCGAGCCACAGAAAGCTCGAGCTAGGCTTGAGCCTGAAGCTTGCCTCTGACTTAGCTCAAAGTCGTGTTGGAACGTCAAGGCCATAAAGAGCTAAGCTTTCATGTGGCTTCTGCCTGCCACCCTCCTTCTACCAAGGATGTGGCATTACTACCAGAGCTGCTGACTTTGGAACTGGGAATCAGGTTTGAGTCTCGGCACTATCCCAACATCCTGTGATTCTGGGCAAGTCACTTAATCTCCCCATGCCTATAAACAATTAATAGGACCTTGTGTACTTTAACTGGTCATATTTAAAAATTACTTTTTAAAAGTACTTCTCAGTGCATTGCTATAATGTAATGTATTAATGTCAAAACTTAATAACACTCTACTCAATGCAACATAAATACACTCCATATAATACCACTCAGTGCCACATAATTACATGCCACATATTCACACTCTACTCAATGCAACATAAATACACTTCACATAATACCACACAGTGCCACATAATTATATGCTACATAATTACACTGCACTTAATGCAACATACACTCCAAATACCACTCAGTGCCACATAATTATATACTACATAATTACACTGCACTCAATGCAACATACACTCCAAATAATACCACTCAGTGCCACATAATTACACGCCACATAATTACACTCTACTGAATGCAACATACACTCCACACAATACCACTCAGTGCCACATAATTATATGCTACATAATTACACTGCACTCAATGCAACATACACTCCAAATACCACTCAGTGCCACATAATTATATGCTACATAATTACACTGCACTCAATGCAACATACACTCCAAATAATACCACTCAGTGCCACATAATTACACGCCACATAATTAGTCTACTCAATGCAACATATATACACTCCACACAATACCACTCAGTACCACATAATCACACGTCACAATTACACTCTATTCAATGCAACATAAATACACTCCACATAATACCACTCAGTGCCACATAATTACACACCACATAATTACACTGTACTGAATGCAACATAAATGCACTCCACATAATACCACTCAATGTGACATAGTTACAAGCCACATAATTACACTCTACTCAATGCAACATAAATACACTCCACATATTACCACTCAGTGCCACATAATTACACACCACATAATAACACTCTACTCAATACACTCAGTGCCACATAATTACATAACACATATTTACACTCTACTCAATGCAACATAAATAGACTCAACATAATACCACTCAGTACCACATATTACACGTCACATAATTACACTGTATTCAATGCAACATAAATACACTCCACATAATACCACTGTGGCACATAATTAGACGCCACATAATTCCACTCTACTTAATGCAACATAAATACACTCCACAAAATACCACTCAGTGCGACATAGTTTCACGCCACATAATTACACTCTACTAAATGCAACATAAATACACTCCACATACCACTCAGTACCATATAATTACATGCCACATAATTACTCTCGACTCAATGCAACATAAATACACTCCACATAATACCACTCAGTGCCACATAATTACACGCCACATAATTGCACTGTACTCAATGCAACATAAATACATGCCACATAAATGCACTTTATACCACATACCACCAATCAACATAAATGCACTCCACACCATGCCACAATTTCACTAAGCATAATTTCACTCACCACCACAGTTCCAGGCCACACAATTCAACTCCACACATTTCCAATACACACCGCATAATTACACACCAAACAACATATTTCAACTCCACAATCCACAACGTACCTCCAATCCACACCATATAGTGTCACCACCTGAGCACCAAACATCATTCACCACCACCATTTTGCATCAGAGCACCACCTAAGCATCACGTCAATCTGGCCTTGGAATCTGGCATCTGTTGATTCTCCCCTAGTGTCCGTCCGCTGCTCGTGTTCTAATTAAATTACTGTTTTCCAACCTCTACTCCCCCGTTATTTATGTCCCGCTCCCCCATAACAAAAAAAATGATAACAAACAAGCATGAGAACAGGCAGGAAGAAGTTGCCAGCAGTGCAAGTACAAAAAAACTAGAAGACATTTTTTATGTTAAAATCTTTTTTAATCAGGTTTTTCAGTTGTATATAATGTCGTCTTCGTTTATATAAAGGTAACAAGAATGCTTAACACTTTTTATTATAACTTTTCAACATAATGCACAGCAGCCACAATGCTCTACAACATAGCCAAAAGTTCTGGCTAAACACAGAATTTTAAAAGTCGCTGCTTGTTGTAATGAGTCAGTTAAGCCAGCCTCCTGAGACTTCTCAAGTATCCTACTCCCTTAGAGTTTTCTGCGGTATGAATGTTTTGCTTAGTGGCAACTCATGTTAGTGCCTGGCCTCTGATCCCTCACTGCCGATAATAATGAAATGAATTTGTGATATATATATATATATATATATATATTTATTTTTGTGTTTTCAGAGTTTTTGTTTCATGATGCACTTGAAGGTATTTAAGCGCTTTATTTGAGCAGCAGTTACTTTACACAAGGACACATTATATTTTTGGGTTGGCATGGGGGATTAAGTGATTTGCTCAGAATCACAGGATTTTGAGCCGACGCCGAGATTCAAACCGGATTCCTCAGCTCCAAAGTTGGCAGCTTTGGTCATTACGCAACATCCAAGCCAGTCCACTTTTACGCTGGTCCTTGCTTTCTTCAGCTGTCTGACAAAGGGCGTTTATGCACAACTGTGTAGCAAGGATGCATGTTCCTGCTGTGTGAGGTGTCTGTATCTAAACTAACACGAGCCACGTCTTAAAGAAAGGGGCATGGCCCACATTAAAGTGAAAGCGTGGCATGGGGCGCTTTTACAAAAAATAAACATGTTTGTTAATTTGACAAACAAATGTTTTTTCTTGTAACAGCCCCCCATACCGTGCTTTCACTTTAATGGCGGAGCGCACCTTTCTTTACATGAGCTAAAGAAAGGGACATGGCCGCCATTAAAGTCAAAGTGCGGCATGAGGGGCTTTTACAAACAAGCATTTGGAATGCAATAGGTCTCACATTTGCGAGAGTTTAAGGTATTAGCATTGTAAATGACAATGCCTTTTATTTATGTATGAAAAACCAAAACAGAAAGAAAGGCATTGTCATTTACAATACTAAAAGCTCAAATTTGCATAAATGCGAGACCTATTGCATTGCAAATGCTTGTTAAACTTGGTAACACTGTCTGGGCATTGGTTGCACCTCATTAGTACCTGTTTAACACCCAAATGTAGCAATAAGCAACATAAAGCTGACCAGTCAAGAGTTGAAAAGGGCCTTCCACCGCGCTAGAATACCCGTCACTGCATTTTTTACAACTTTTGAACAGTTCGAGCTAGAATCACATTTTTTTTGTTAAAATCTGCAGATTATACAGCAGATGGATTATGTGGCAAATGTGGAAAATATATAATTATGGGGAAATTGCTGCACGATCGCATAATTCCAGTGGCCCTGATTATTAGTTTTGCAGGTATTAAAGTACTTTTCTATTTACAAAGGAAAGCACTGACTGGACATTCACTTATTAAGGGCTACTGGTGGTATTTTACTGTTTTCCGAGTTTCTAGATCACACCATTTCCTTGATGAAATCTTGAAAATGGTCTTCCTCATTACTACTGAAAATCAAATGCTAAAGGAAGCATGTGCTATTCAAATTGATGTCCAAGCACCTTGCCCCAAGGACACCGGAGTTAAACCACTCAACTTTGCAAACCTCCTAAGTCAAAACCACAATAAGCAGCAAAATATCAAACTGCTGCAGGTTACATAAAACCAAACCACACCATACATCAGCAAAAGGACAACTGGTAGATCTACTGGAAAAAAGCAAACAACACGCACTACCAAAGGTATAATGGTCTAACGCATCTAAGACATGATCAACTTGGCCACTATCCGTTAGCAACCATTCATAAACAATACACCCGAAAGGCATTTGTTTCCTTAACCAAATACAACGACTAAAGAATATCATTATTGTGGTCAACAGGTTTCCAAATCCAAAGTCCAGTCTTGCTAGGGTCTGAGCCAAGACTGGAGTTCACCTCAGCTGCCTGGAGGTCATCCGCCTTTGGGAGCGGGAGAGGGTCTTGGGGTGTGTATCCCTGCTCAAGCTTTCGGCTTCCTTCGGCCCAGCAGGAGTAGGTGGAAACAGGGCTTTGGAAGATTGTGTTGTTTCTGCTCAGGTTGCCAGCCTTGATTGCCCTGACACTTCCTTTCTGCATCATGGAGAGTACTTGTTCGGCAGTAGGCGAAATCCCTGGTTTGAGAAAGTAATAATAAAATTAAAGGGTGCATGACTACTGCTCATGGCACCAATTCCCACTCTTGCCTTTTTGACATCATGTTACTCATTGGGTAGCATTTCTGACTGATGCATGCGCCCATCTAGATTACCAGGCCTTCTCTGATGCTCCCCCCGTTTTGGAGTACATGCACACAGGATCCCACAGCTCCTAAGGTTAGGCTGGTGTTGTGTAGCTGCCAATAGGCTTTAGCGCTTACTACAGTAATAATCTGTGCCTCTGTCTCTCACATCCCCTCACCTATCACACCACCAGGCGCTGTGTCCCATAATATGACAACTCCACCTCTGAGGTCATCAGACATGACAAGAAAATACTTCCCACACAGGATCAAAACAAACAACACCCTTCCAATCTCACGCCCTATGTGGTGTAGCTTCTCATCCGTATGTGTAAGCCCTTCACAACTCTGCACAGGGGGTAGCAAGCCCTATACAAATGCTACAGTGCAATACAATACTACAGTCCACATCACCCCACAGAACACTACACCAGAGCCCACAATACTACAGCACAGCAAACACTTCTTCGCACCTACTACCACTCCATTAACCATTCCACTTCACAGCATCCCACCATACAACACATCACACTGTAGAAAAACGTATGACATCGCACATTTGTAATTCCACCACGTTACACTGCATCTACTCCCAAGCCTAACACCTCATACTCAGTGGTTAATTTGTAAAAAACATAAGTGCCGGGGCTCTCGTCAGGAGGCAGCTTGCACCAGCCCATTTCTCCTGTTAGCGCCGCCTAAAACAGAACCAACTACTGACCATGAAAGTGGGGACAGGATGTGGCATAATGGCTACAGCTGCCGACTTTGGAGCTGGGGAACCAGGTTTGAGTCTCGGCGTTGGCTCAATTCCTGTGATTCTGGGCAAATCACTTAATCTCCCCGTAAATAAGTGTGTCCTTAATTGGTGCTAATGAAAAGCGCCAGTGTTGATGATTAAGTGTCGGTGCTGAGCACCGGAAACCACCAGCTCAAATTAAGCACTGCTCATACTACACCTGTAATTTCATCCCATATCAACCAATATCAAACCAGATCGCACCGAACAATATCACATGATTCTTTCCTACAGCATGTCACATTAAATCAGGACCATATAAGTCAACTTGGATGCACACTGGACATCTGACATGTAAACAAACCAAATTATACCAGAGGAAACCACCTGATTGAGAGTCACATCTTGGATATCACCACACAACATCCTAGCACATCACTTGTCACCACATCAAACTGCACGATACACCACTGTTCCACACTCATCACTCAACAGCACACCCTGCCTCAACATGCCCCCATAACTTATAGAGACCAAACTACCCCACGTCACCGCATCAGCACTCAGTAGTTTACACCACATCACTACACGTCACAATGCACTACCCCGCCCACACCCCACTGTCACACCCACCTCAGCTCCAAAGAAACAGCACTTCACTGCATCAGAAAACATAACCTCAATCACACCACTGCCAATCACGCCTCCACTACACCACACCTCACGGCTCAAATGACACCACACCTACTTACACCGGCAGCGCAGCGTGGGTTGGCAGCACCTGGGGCAAGGCAAGTATTGCGCCCCCTAACCCATGGACAGTTAGCACTTCCTGGAGCAAAATGTTAAAAGAAAAAAAAATAGTAGTACGATTTTTTTTATTTTGCATTTTGCACCCCCTAAGAATTTTGCGCCCGGGAAACCGCCCCAGCCCCCCCCCCTCCCCCCGCTACGCCACTGGCTTACACGCAAATAGGTGATTTATGCCCCACAGCAAAGGTGGGGTGTGAGGATTTAGGGGCTCTGGTACGGGAGCAGCAAATGTGAAAAGAAGGAAGGTGAGGAAGAGTGAATTGGATGAATGAGGACAAAGTGCGGAAGCATGTTAAGAGAGAAAGAGACGGGCATGGTGGGGGATGTGTGTGTGGGGAGGGGAGGAGTGGTGTCTCCCCAGGAGCTTCCAGGCTGTATTGATCCGGGTCCGTGGTTAAAGATGCTCACAGCAGCCGGCTGGATGCAGGCCTCTTACTCTTTGATCAATAGGCCAATACATCAGGTGTTCCCATGGAAACCTAGCTACCAAAATCAGATGTTGTTTTCGAAAACCCCGCACTGAGAGTCGTTGGGAGGAGCGTATTCGCCTCACAGCACCGGACCAGGGTGGTCCGGGCCCCACCTGAGGCCAGGCCATGGCACCTAGACCCTGTAGAGCAGGAGAGTGAGAGTGTGTGTGCAAAGAGGTGGCGAAAATGTAATTGCAATTGCATTTATATAGCACTTACTACCCCTGACGAGGCACTGAAGCGCTTTTCGGCGAGTAGCACGCTGCTCCGAAAACCAAAAAGTATTAGTGGTGAATTAGTATAGGGAAATCTGAAATTAATTTGAGCAGTGGACATGTGAGTCTGTTAGTTGGATTGAAAAGGATAGCGGAAGGATAGAAGAGGTAAGGGTCTAGAAATGGTTTATTTGGAGATTATAGCAGCAGGAAGAGGTTTGGGATGAGTAAAGGAGAGCTGGAGGAGGCAAGAGTCTCTAGAAGCGGATTAGGGAGAGATATGAGGTATCAGATGAGTCTGGGAGGGATACATGAGGAAAGGGTTTAGAAAGGTTTGTTTGGGAGATCTGAATAGTGAAAGAGGTTTGAGATGATGCAAGGGAGGGGTAGAGGAGGAAAGAGTCTAGAAAGGGTTATTTTGGAGTTCATAGTATTAGAATGGAATTTGGGATGTGTGAGTAGGTGTATGTCCACACGCAGAAGCGGTTAATGTGCATACAGAGATGGTGAGCATGCGTGCAGATGTGTACACACACATAGCCAGTTGTAAATAGAATGATTTTTTATCTCTGTGTGCAAGAAGAGGGAAAAAAGTACGAATGTAACTAAATTAGGACGAATTAGTGCATTCCAGACACGGTTAAGGTGCACATGCAGAGTGGGAGATGGTGCGTGTGGATGATTGCAAAGAAAGAAAGGTAAAATATGTGTGTGTGAGCTTAAATGTTTGAGTACAGAGGTGTGGGCAAGTGCATGCAAATAAGGATATGTGTGTGTGCATATATGGAGTATAGGTGTGTACGCAAACAGGGTGACTATGTGCGTGTACAAAGAGGGTGAATGTGCATACAATGTGGTGATGAGGGGGGCGTAGCTTGCAAGGCCAAATGGTGGACGCACACTAACAGGCACTCATCTGGCCCCAGATGCAGCATTTACGACTCTGAAGGGTCTTGTTGTGCTACCCTGCTGACCCTTTGTAGGAAGGAAGGATCCTTCTGCATGTGTACCCCCACTTTTTGCCTGGTGCTAAGCTGGTTTTTGACTAGTCTGACTGGGATCCTGCTAATCAGGACCCCAGTCTTTCTGCTTTCTCCCTAAACTGTTATGTTATGTACTTAGATACACTCCAGATTGGATACTGGGGTGCCCTTGTCAGTCCCTAGTATATGGTACCCATGTACCCAGGGCATAGGTACCCCAGAGGCCTCCCTTGGGCTGAAGCATGTATTATGCCACCCATGAAAGGCCATGCAAAATGAAACCTACAGGCCTGCCATTGCAGCCTGTGTAAGATGGTGCATGCACCACTTACTTAAGATATAGGTTTATTATATCTAAGGGTCACTGCACTTAAAACCTATAAGTCACCCCTCTAGCAGGCCTTTACAATCCTGAGGGCAGGGTGCTTGGTTCTAAGTGAGAGAGTGCCACTGCATGAGCAGGACACCCCTGCAGCCTATGGAGTCCATTCTCCCGGGTTGTCAGTGAAGCAGCCATTTACGACATATAGAGTGGCATTATGCGACCGCGTGATGACCAACTCTAAAAGGGCTGAAACAAACCCTATCGTGTTTGGTGTCAAACATGTTGGAATCATACCCCCACACCACTAACCGGTGTGGGAGGTATAATTCCACCCCTCAGAAGGGAGCTTCATTAGGTCCCTGGTGTTCCCAGTGCCAGCCTTCTAGTCCCGGGCAGCACAAAATGGTTGCTGCCGACCAGAGACACATTTCTGCCCTCCTGCTGCTGAGCCAAGCTCGAGCAGGGGAAGGCAGAACAATAGGCATCCTGTCATAGGGAGGTGTGACCACCTCCCAGACAGGATTTAGTGTATTAGGGCTGGGTGGGTGCGCTTGCCAGCGACCGAAAGTCTGCATGAGGGGCACATTTGGTGTCCCTGTGCATAGTCCAGTTCAAACCAGTCCTGGGAGCCGTTGGTTCCTGCTCTGGCGCGAAACTGGACAAAGGACATGGGAGTAACCTCCCCACTGTCCAGACCCTCCCCTGGGAGGGTCCCCTGAATCTGTCCAACCCTCTCCCGTGGGTACAAAAGGGCTTACCTGGCTGTAGGACCCTAGATTCGACGTGGACAAGATTCTGAACCAGAAACCACTGAACTTCGACCGTCTGGACACTCTGGGCTTTGCTGGACTTCGTTTGGGCCCGACTTCGTCTCCCTCTCAATCTGAAGCATTGTCTGTGCTCGTGCACCATACAGGATCTGTGTAGGACCTGTGGAGCATCAAGGACAACCGAAGATATCTCCCTTGGGGTGAAGGAGTCACTCCCCTGCATTCGCAGGCAACACAACACTGCTGTCCGGTCTGCCGACCCTGAGCTCCTGCGGACTCCGAAGGCTTCAGCAACACAGGAGGTGGGTTTCTCTGTCTCTCGAGGTGCGAGCTGCCCTCTCACCAAGGTTGAGGTCAGAATCCCTCGTGGGTGCTGCAATACCCGAACCCCTGTGCACCGCGTACATTTGCAAGTGCATATGCTTGTTGGCGTTTCCCGAACAAGTGTACTGGGCTCCGAGTAGCCCCATCCTCTGGCACCATTTCCTACAAAGAACTCCGGCCTCTTCGCACCGAGTGCTCTGTGGGCTGCTGTTTGGTGAAATCGCTCGAGGTCCTCTTGCGACTCCTGTGCCTCTGGCCTGTGGGTCCCCTTGAGGGCCAACTCTGCTTTTCTTGGGCTCCCCTGGTTGCTCCAGGCCTGCCCTGACTCCCCTTGCTGTGGTGAGTCTCCTGGACCTTGCTGGTCCGAACCATACACATCCTTGACCTTCTGCACGGGTTGCTGTTGCCAAGGCTTGTTGGTGCTCCCGCCAGACACCGACCCCTCAGCACTCGACATCCTTTGTGGGACAGCTGGTATCCGGCTCCTGGTCATCCTCAACGTCTCCTGGTCCCCGTAGCTGCAGAGTCAAGAACTCCATCAATGCACCTGAAGCACCCGACATCGGTGGGCATTCGTCTACCATGCCCCTGGTCACTCCTGAGTGACCCAGACTCTGTCCCCTCTGCTTTCAGGTACTCTTCGACAAGAATCCACCTTTGGATTCCAACTGACACTTTTCTTCCTTCCAGTAGCGGCTCTTCTTTGAAGTCCTCCATTGGGTTCGACTGCGGTTTCCGACGCCACTTCAGACCTATGCACCCGGCTTCCCTGGGATAGGTAACTCAGGTACCTCGGTATCCACGGATGGGGTGGCTCTCCAACCTCCTAACTTCCACGGGGTTGCTTCGAAGTCCACTGGGAAGGGTCCTTAAACTCTAAAACTGCAACCGCGACGTTCCCATAGAATTGTACGGAGCACACGGTCGTGTTCTCACACTGCCAATACAAAGAAAATACACCTGCCTATATATAGGATGTATGGCGCCCTATATAGGGTCAACAGATAAAGGGCAAAATGGGCTAGCATAGGCACATACTAAAGATTAAATCCTACAGAAAATTATTAACACAAAATTTATCTTATAAATATATATTTTTATTGTCATTATTCAAATTCATTTGGTTTTATCAAAGATAACAAAGAAACAAAAAGGATAAATATAACACATAGGAAAAAATACCTATAAATAAGGTCCCACACAAGACTTTCAATACCAACACTCATTCAAGATTCCAAAAATACATACATACACAGGCATCACTGACAATCAAAACCATTCAAATAACAATAAAAATCCATCTATTTACAAAATATTAAAATTCCTATATAGCCGGATGATGTAGGTATAGGGGGATCTCGTGTATTCTCCCAATTGTGGATAGTAGTAGGATCCAAATACACGAGGTTGATTCGGCGCCAACGCGCGTTTCGGTGTATGGCCCAATGCGGGCTACACCTTCATCAGGGCAGCACAGATATATAGTGTGGGACATACAGGACACACCTTAGAGTAAGTTATCCCATCAATTGGGAACGCACCATGTTAGGTCCAGCTCAACAACCGATTTGATGGAATCTGGGAGCCTACTGCCCTGCATGCCGCCCTAGGAACCCCTTCTGCGACGCTATCTGATATTAATTGCGATCCTATTGGAAATCCTGTAACATCTGTTGAAAAATCTATCGACCTCTGGACCGTAGACTCTAATAGAGGCCTTCTCTCTCCGCAACTCGACTTTTTCTAGTGCCCAGTAATACATTTTCTGTACCTATCCTCAGTTATCTGTTGTTGAGCTGGACCTAACATGGTGCGTTCCCAATTGATGGGATAACTTACTCTAAGGTGTGTCCTGTATGTCCCACACTATATATCTGTGCTGCCCTGATGAAGGTGTAGCCCGCATTGGGCCATACACCGAAACGCGCGTTGGCGCCGAATCAACCTCGTGTATTTGGATCCTACTACTATCCACAATTGGGAGAATACACGAGATCCCCCTATACCTACATCATCCGGCTATATAGGAATTTTAATATTTTGTAAATAGATGGATTTTTATTGTTATTTGAATGGTTTTGATTGTCAGTGATGCCTGTGTATGTATGTATTTTTGGAATTTTGAATGAGTGTTGGTATTGAAAGTCTTGTGTGGGACCTTATTTATAGGTATTTTTTCCTATGTGTTATATTTATCCTTTTTGTTTCTTTGTTATCTTTGATAAAACCAAATGAATTTGAATAATGACAATAAAAATATATATTTATAAGATAAATTTTGTGTTAATAATTTTCTGTAGGATTTAATCTTTAGTATGTGCCTATGCTAGCCCATTTTTGCCCTTTATCTGTTGACCCTATATAGGGCGCCATACATCCTATATATAGGCAGGTGTATTTTCTTTGTATTGGTCTGGTTTCTCTCCCCTGCTCCACCTGCCTATTACTTACTACCAGGGGCCCCCTTCTTAGTGGTGTTCTCACATTGCACCCGTCCTCCGTGGGGTCCCTACTTACTCACCTCGGGTGGTTCCTTGGGGTCCCAGCGATTCTACGTCCTCTCGACACTGTCTTGACTCGAGTCGTGGTTCTTATACCACTATTTTAGTACATGGTTTGGTCCCCTCCTGGGGCCCACTGTGTATTAGTGCTATTTACTGTCATTTCTGTGCTTAAGTATTGTGTGCTTTGTGATTATCTCCGTGTAGGAGATACTGTGTCATACTAGATAGTGTTATATTAATAAATATATATTTTTATAACTACTGTGTGGTTCTCCTTTCATTTAACCAATACTATATGGTTGCATTCTGATAAAACAAGCTGCTTAACATTCCTTCAAGACTAAGCCTGAAGGCTGCTCTCCACAGCTACCACTTGGATAGCTTTCTAAGGTTATCTTTGACCTCTTAAATCACCATAAGGGATGTTTGGACTGGTGCAAGGTGCCCACTTTATTTAGTGGACAGCATATACCAGGCCAACTTCTCACACCCTTCCTACACTGGGCTGCCCTGAAGTCGGAGCGACCAGCGGATTGCCATAATGAACTCGAGGCCTGGCGGGAAGCAGGAGAGGGCACGGCGAATATTGGACCCTGAGGCTGGGAGAGGGTGGCGCTGACCTGACATGTTGCTTGGCACCTGTGGATCTGAAGGGCACTGGGCTGTATTGGCGGAGACCTAGTGCTCATTGTGCGGAGGCCGTGGCCGCAGAACCTAGAGGTAGGACTGCGCGGCCGACCCTGTGTTCAGCCACTGCCCCTAGCGCACTGGGGATGAGGCCTGCGGGGATGAGGCCTGCTGTAACGACGCTGCTGCCCCTTTTTTGCTGACAGTAGCGCGGCCCATACGCCCTTTGCCGCCCATTAACCCTCATTACCGTCTGCACCTTACTGGGCTTCCACATCTGCCATGGACATTACTGACACCATGAAACCAGCGGCGAAGGGCCGGGTACGCGCTCTTGCGGCCTACTGTGTGGCCCAGGCTCTGTATGAACTGGCCTCACTCCTTGGCTTTGGAGACCTCTCCTCCTGCACGGGCAGCCGGCCAGCGCCTGATCCCTAGCCTGCGGGGGTTATTTCTGTGAGGACGCAAGATACTGCATCGGGTTACTGTTCCCTGGAGAACCCCACAGGACACTGCGCGCACTTGCGAGAGACCTGTGTGCGGGGCCGGATAGAACGTTGGTCCCTCTGAGGCGCCTGTTTCCTCCTACCGCGGCTGAATTTTTTCCTGACATCACCACGAGGCCCCTATGAATGGTAACAGCAGTTGAGGCCCTGCGTACTCCTCCCCTCCACTGGTGACACGCTGTGAGGTCTCCCCTGGCTGCGCAGAGATTTAGTGGAAACTGCTCGTCCCCCTGCCCTCGCTGGCCTGGTAGTGAGTGAAGCATTATACCACCTGATGCACATGCGGGCTGGCGGGGAACACCTCCCTGGAGTGGACCACTGATATGGGTCATAGTGGAGAGACTGGATCCTTACTGCCCGGGGGTGCAGGCGGGACACGCTGCATCACCCCGCCGTTCCGAACTTCTCTGATCCTGGCATTCCAACTTACCTCGCCGCCGGGGGCCGGTGCACTCTAGGCTGCATGTGCTGCGTTGCCCTGGGAATAAGCAGGGGCATCTGCAAGTGGGCCTAGTGGATCTGTGGAGCACCGTGGCGGTCCCTGGCCAGCACCCGCAAAGCTCGCTAACCATCTGATCCTCTGGCAGATATCATATCCTCCACTCTACCTGACACCACCTGATTGCAGCACTACCTAGCAGGCGTGTGCCTCAGGCAGACAACCTATGGCAATTAAGGTTCCCTTATATGCCCTGGCGGCGGATTGAGCTTCCTATCGCACTGAAGACACCCAGTGATTGACCCTGTAAGCGATTTCAGTGAAGGAAACCTGCCCTGATTATGAAGCACTGACTGTCCCTGGACATTGTACCTTACCAAACCACACTAGATTGAGCACGCAGTTGAGGATTTCTTGCTTACCATCATACATCATTGACTCCCTCTGTGTAGCGCCGGTGTGGATTGTGGAGGGGAGAAAGGAAGAGGCTGTTTTCATTGAACGGTTTTTCTGCCATCCGAAGTGAAGACGTGGCGTGATACTGACTTCCAGGGACAACTCTTGGACTGCTTGTGTTGCGTTGTTGAGCCGCAAACTGCCACACCTGCAAGCGGGCTCCCTTGCCTGACCCTGATTACCCTTGCTGAATCAGCCCTTCTGATGTCGAAGGCAGTTGAGATGGGCCGCCTGCGAAATACCAACTCCAGATCCTCCTTGCACTCCTCTTCAGTACCGTACCGACCCAACAGACATTACTGAGTATCCCCCTCCTCCTGGAAACAGGTTAGATGTGGTGTTAGCAGCCATTGAAAAATCCCGCGCATCACTGGTGTCTAAAATTGACAATGTATTAGCAGACTTTACGCTGCAGCACGCTGATCACCACAAATTAGTGGACCCTGTGGATGCTACGGAGCGGACCATCTCAGAGATCCAACCAACCACTTGTTAAATGGAGCGGCAATTATAGGAATACAGCACCAAGATCCAGACCCTCGAGTAACGAGTAGAAGATGCAGAAAGTCGCTCTAGGCAAAACAATGTTCACCTCATCGGTCTTCCTGAAGGAGCGAAAATTGCCAGAATCATCCCTCTCACGTTATTTCACCATTGAGAAAGCACACTGTATCCCTGTTCGTAAATCCGCCCCTGGTGCTGGCCCCAGACTTCTCATATTCAGACTGTTACATTACCGTGACAGGGATTCACTATTGTGAGAGACTCAGAAATTGCAGGACCTCAGGGTGGAGTACACAAGAGTAATGTTCTTCCCAGACTACACTGTAGGAGTGCAGCGACGGCGCAGCTCCTTCCTGGTCGTGAAGCGGCGCCTCCGAGAACTTGACATGAAATACTCCTTATTGTTCCCCACCAGGCTGCGCATAGTAGCTGACAGTATGACCAGATTTTTTGACATGCCACAGGATGCCTGGGACTGGCTCGAAGATTCTGGCCTGGCCTCTACCCTTCAGATGGGAGGGGAGGACAGGGAATGCCGCGCCATTGAGAATCTGGGGTGACCGCGTCGCCGGCGTAGAAAGCACCACTCTTCCAGCCCCACAGTTGTCCCCAACCTGGAGCAGATTCTCTTGGAACGATGACAGGCTATCCAGGAAGCAGCGCGGATTTGCGACTCTGCAATGGGGACTGATCAAGAGGTGGTGTCTGCGTGGCTCTCAGGAGACGAAGATTCCTCTGCCGTGTGCCGGTCTGAGACTAATTCGATGACTCCACCTGCTATTACCCCGCATATGTCAGATGACATCATATGACTTTCCCACTGTTTATGTTTCAGTTATACCTTTCACTAATGCAAATGTGTGTCCAATCGTTTAATGCTGTTTCTATTGCTATGAACCTACACCCAGTCATATTTGTAAATATGATTCTGTATTATTGGTGGCTATTTGACCTATTAATGTCAGTTCCGGTAGCGCTGATGGATGTGCGCTTCCTATCTTTGCAAATGTGCGTCTTCTGATGTATCGGAGGCAGACTGATGGTAAGCACTTCTGGGGCCCTCACTACCTCTTTATTGTTGGGGGATGCTTTCTTCTTGGCTTGCGAAGTTTCACGCCTCCCTTCCTATATACTTGGTGTTATTTGTCTTTGACATCGTTCGTGTGTTAGTTTGGGCAGCCTCGTTCCAGGGTCTGCTCTTTTGGTATATGGAAAAGTTACGTTGATTTATGGTTCAGATTACTTGTCGCCTCCGTCCTGCTGCACTTGACTACTGGTGGACCCTGGTCCTACCCCTACACATGGGATCCCACATTCTTCTAGATGCAATCACAAGCTACCCTCTCACCCAGTTACATCATGACTCACCTTAACCTTATAACGTGGAATGTGCGGGTATGCACACTCCATCTCACTGACACACAGTATACTCCTACCTTAAATGACGTGCAGCCCATATAGCGCTACAACAGGAGCCACATTTAACATTGTCTAAAGCGACTAGACTACAACGCAGGTGCAGAGGGAGGATTTTTACTATGAACTTTTCCTCCTATGCCCATGGGGTATTAATCTGAGTCAGGCCTGGAACTCCTTTTCAGGCAGAGGAGGTTGAGATAGATAATGAAGGCCGTTACATCTTCATCAAGAGCATGCTGGATGGACGCCTTCTCCTACTTGGAAACATCTATGCCCCCAAAATTGATCAGGGTTCATTCCTATGGTCAATCTTGCATACGCTTTCCAAATGGTGCGGACTTCCATGGATACAAGGAGGTGACTTTAATAGCGTATTAGACACTAGCTTGGACCACACCTTCCTTCCCCTGGCACGTACATCGGGCACCACAAACGCATCAGCAGTGCAAGACTGGCTGAGCCATTCGCAACTTGCTGATGTCTGGAGGCCCCTTTACCCGATATACTCTTTTTACTCACACCCACATAAATTACATGTCAGGATAGATGGGCTGCTTGCACATTTAATTTATTACCCTCTATCACACGGACAGATTATTTGGGGCGCACCCACTCCGATAATAATTCTCAATATTTACATCTCCGGTGGGATACCGGGCCACTCCCGATCCCCACTTGGGGCCTGCAACCCGCTATGTTGGAGGACCCTCCCTTCCGAGACTCCCTAGGTACTGCTATTGAAGAATAATTTGATCTGAACGCAGGCACAGCCTCTTTTAATTTATTGGAATGGGATGCGTTGAAGGTGACGTTGTTTGGATGCTGCCTGGGCCTGAGATGTGGCATGCGGAAGCAGATAGAGAATGAGCTCTCTCAGATAGAACGTGACCTCCTAGCACTTGAGGCCCACTCAATAGATACACCATTGCGTACACCTGCTCTTGAAAAGGCGAGAGATGAACGTGCAGCCCAGCTTGAGCACTTACGATGCCTAAATTATGAGGTCTACTCGGCTAGGGTCAACGCAACTGCTGACCGACCCGGTCCTCTTCTCGCATGGCTGATCCGGCAGGAACAGCCAGTACATCCTATAGTTACACTAAGATCAGCTGGGGGCACCATACTTTACACACAACATTAAATTAATGCTGAGATGTTCCACCATTACACCTCATTATATCAGTCAACGCTGTTGGCGTCCACTTCGGACACTGACTCCTTCCTGTCCACACTGCCCTTCCCTTGTTTGACCCTGGAACAGTGGTCAGACTTAGAGGGCCCCATCACACCCGTGCAAATTCGGGACACAATCCGGGCTCTTGCCAATGGGAAATCGCCGGACCAGATGGTCTGCCAAATGAATTTAATAAGGCCTATGCGGAACTCCTGATTCCTCATTTCCAGCATATGTATGATAAGGCACTTTTGTCCTCCCACCTTCCCAACTCCCTTTATGAGGCCATGCTTATCTCCTTTCCCAAACCTAATAGGGACCCCATGGCATTGGGCTCCTACCGACCAGTGGAGTTATTAAACACTTGTTAGAAATGGGGGTCTGTTGGAAATGGCCCTTTTTGCAGGGTTATCCCCAAACTTTTTGCTTTTTCCTCCTATTTTTCCCTGACCTGTTTGTGTTGGTTTTAGGACTCTGGGCACTTTACCACTGCTAATCAGTGCTAAAGTGCATATGCTGTCTGTGTAAATTGTGTTATGGATGGGTGTTTCCATGATTGGATATTTGATTTACCTGTTAGCCCCTAGTAAAGTGTACTGCGTGTGCCAGGGCTGGTGAATCAAATGCTACTCGGGGGCCTGCAGCACTGGTTGTGCCACCCCCGTGAGTAGCCCTGAAAACGGTAACTCAGACCTGCCATTGCAGAAGTCTGCTCGCAGTTTGTAACTGCCATGTCGACTTGGCCAGTGCACACACTGGCCGGTCCCTAACCTTCCCTTTTCTTACATGTCAGACACCCCTCAGGTAGGCCCAAGGTACCCCTGTGAGCAGGGTGCAATGTATGTGAAAGGTGGGACATGCCCTGGTGTGTGTGGCATGTCCTGATAGTGAATTACAGCCAATTTCGTTTTTCACTATTGCAAAGCTACCAGTTCCCCATGGGATAGAATGGGAGGTTTGTTTATAACATCTTATAAACATAACTGGCCCAGGGAATTTGGTAAGAAAATAGAATTTAGTATGCCTGAACTCAGAATCTAAAGATGCATCTTTTAGTGAAGGTGATTTTTACATTCTGTGTTTGAAAATACCACTTTTAGAAAGTGGGTATTTTCTTGCTCAGTCATCCTGTGTGCCTCTGTTGGAATGTGGATTGCCTGTCTGGGTTTTGGATGACAGAAGGCTGGGGGAGCAGGAGGGGCGCCAGATGGTCTAGGTAGGTCAGGAAAGGGCTGAAGAGACCTGGGTTACAATGGGGGGAAGGGGGAGGAGATTTCCTTGCACCTCAAACGGCCTGCTCTGCCTCTGACAAATGCTGTCTCCACCTCCTGCCAGGAATTCACACCAGAGAAGGCAGAACTGGTCCTGACTGGGCACAGGCCCTCTCTGCCTAAGAGATCAAAGGATTTTTGGACATAAATGCTGGGTCCCAGACCCCTGAATTTTAGAACTCATCTGGAACAAGAAGACTGCCAAGAAGAAGAGCCGGAGAAGCTGCGACAAGGAACGACTGCTTTGCTGGGTGCTTTTCTGGGCTGACCTGCAGTGACTGCTTCTGTCTTGGGCAGTGAAAGGCCTGGACTGGACTTTCTGCAACCTAATTTGTGAGTCTCTCCAAGGGCTTGAGGTAGAGCTTGCCCCCTGTTCACGAAGTCTCATGAACAGCAAAGACTTCAAGTTCTTCGACCCGCAGCACTGGGGACTGTGTGTTTTGTGCTGCCACCCGAAGAACACCAACTCGACGACGTCTACGACACCACTGCCGACTCCGTGTCCTGAAGGCACTGCAGAGGGCACCGCCGCAACGCCGCACCGCAACCCTGGTCTCACCGACGACGCCTGTTGACGCCGCCACCGAGCCGCTGCTTGCACCGCGACCTGTGGGCACCGCACTCCGCACCGCCTCGCTTCACGCCGAAGCTTTGGCACCGCAGAGGGCACCGCAACCCTGGACTCCCCGACGACGCCTGTTGACGCAGCCACTGAGCCGCTGCTTGCACCGCGACCTGTGGGCACCGCACTCCGCACCACCTCGCTTCACGCCGAAGCTTTGGCACCGCAGAGGGCACCGCCGCAATGCCGCACCGCGACCCTGGTCTCACAGATGACGCCTGTTGACGCCGCCACCGAGCTGCTGCTCGCACCGCGACCTGTGGGCACCGCACTCCGCACCGCCTTGCTTCACGAGGACGCCTTGGCCTGCCTGACGCCGCCACTTCCCGCCGAGATCGACGCCGCTGCTTGCACCGTGGTTCGGGGGCACCGCTCGTAAGTTACACGATGCACCGCCCTCATCCCACACCACAGCCTTGGCCTACCGACCCCATCGACTCCAGTTCGTCAGCCAACGACAGCGCTTCAGCAACGACGACGCTGCTGCTTGCACCGTGACCTGCCAGCACAGTGACGAGCACCGCCTTCATCTCGCACCGCAACCCTGGTCTCACCGGTGACGCCATCTGACGCCGCCACCGAGCCGCTGCTCGCACCGCGACCTGAGGGCACCGCACGCCGCACCGCTGCACTTCGCACCGCAGCACCCGACGCCTGCCGACGCCAGCGCTCCTGACTCCATCAGAGAGGAGATCGACCTGCAACGCGTGTGACTTCGAGGGCCCAGACGACGCCTGCACCGACCTCCGGAACCGACGCCTGCGGACGCCGTGTTTTCGGAAGCTCAACGAGAGGTCATCGACGCCCGGCATTTCTAAAAGGTACTGTTTGCGGGTCTTCCCGACACCGTAGCTGGCCTGCGACCCCGCGGTCAGCCAGAACTGTTTTTGGATTTGTGTGTTCACGACGCCGTGGTAGCCCAGACGGAGCTATCCACACAAGGAACTCTTTTAATCAGCGTATTTTTGAACTGTGAACTTTTAAGTATAGTATTGTGGCTTTTTATCGTTTTTGGTCTTGTTTTAATTATATAAAATATTGGATATTTTTCTAAACTGGTGTGGTGTCCTTTTGTAGTGCGTACACTGTATTACTGTTGGTTATGTGCAAATGCTTTACACACTGGCTCTAAGATAAGCCTGGCTGCTCGTGCCAAGCTAGCAAGGGGGTGAGCAGGGGTTATTTTAGACGTGTAACTCCCTTATCCTGACTAGAGTGGTGGTTTTTGCCTGGCTTTGGCCCACGCCCAAGCCTACCAAAAATCCCATTTCTAACATTGGTTGTCAGCGGTGAGGATAGGACTTGCGTTTGCACTTGACTTACAGTGATTGGTGGGCACTACTACCATATCGCAGACCAATACGTACCACATACTATTTTTTTTGGTCTATTTTTGCCTTTCCATTGGTTTTGAACTTGAACTTTCCAGTACAACATGCCTGAATCAATTGCATCATCTGTTGCACCCTTGGAAGTGGCCTTTGAGGAGGAGAGGTTAGAAACCTACAATGTGAAGGAATTGAAGGCGATCTGCAAAAACCTCAAAATCCAAATCAGAGGCCTCACCAGAAGAGAGGAGCTACAAAAGGCGCTGAGGGCCTGGGTAGCAGCCAGACATGCTAGTGAGCTGTCTGGGGATCTTGGCATGGAGGCAGAGGTGCCTATTCCAAGGGTGGATGTGCTTTTGGGAAGGGGGGCGCCCTCTAAACCAGGGAGCAGCCGTTTGTCCCCAGAGGAGCTGGAGGACAGCCGGGAAGCAAGGAGAGTTGCTGTAGAACTGGAGACGCTTAAGTTAGCCAAGGAAGAGAAAAGGATGATGTTAGACCATGAGTTTAAAATGAGAGAGCTGGACTGGGAAGCCAGTAGGGCTAGGCCCAGCCCAGATGGTGGCAGCAAAAGTGTTAGGTCCAGTACTGAGGATGAGGTACACACACACACAGATTTGGGGCCCTGCTTCAAGGAGGGGGTTGACATACACCAGGGGGTTCAGGATTGTGAGGGTACTCCAGTGGTGCGCAGTGTCCCTGAGGTGGATTGGGGAACTGGCACAGGGGATCATTTTCCTGGTAGTGGGAGGGACACTCTACTGACTCTAGATGAGAGGTGCAGGGAGAGGGGTTCCCCCATGATAGAAGCCCTAGTAAGTGAGTATGGAGACCAGCCAGAAGAGTATGGGTTAAGAGACAGCAACAGTCAGACACTGTCTCACCAGCCTTGTGAGAATGATGTGGGGTACTTGTCTGAGGCACTGGATGGATGGGCGAAGGGTGGTTTGGTTAACACATGTGTGGGGCTGTGTGATTCAATTGTTGGAGAGCATATTTTAAGTCCCTGGTTTCCAGAGCTATGCCAACACCCATTGGATTGTGAGTTCTCTGACCCCAGGGAGCTTGCACTGGAGGCAGACCCTTTGGTGGATTCCAGAGGGTCTGGAGAAACCTCTGGGGGTGACCCGGAAGGAAGCGGCTTAGGTATTTCCCAAACGAAGGTGGTGGGAAAGGTTTGTGGTAGCCCAGACAGGTCCCGGTGTCGTGGGAAGGGTGTAGGGACTCACGTCCTGTCTCCGCGGAGGAGTGGGAATGGGCTGCGTCCCAAGGTGCCCAAAACCCAGTCCCAGAGCCTGGGTGGTTCCAAGAGGGAGCACCAGGTGGGGAGCCTAGGCTGTACTGGTAGGCCGTCCGTTCTGGGAGATCTCCTACTGTCAGGAGAACGTGGAGTGTCTGTAAACAGAGCTCCAGCGGTTCTGGTGTCTGGCGGTGCCGCTCCTAAGTGGAGGGTGCAGAAGTCCGGATGGAGGGGTGAGAGGGGGATGCGTTCCCCAGTGGGAGGACCAGTGGGTCAGGGGCCAGCCAGAAGGGTTGAGCCTCCTAGGAGTGACCATGGTGACATCACTTCTGTCCTGGGGGATCTTAGCGCACTGTCAGATGGACAGGGGTCGGGAGATCTGTGCCAGGCAGACTGTCACACAACACATGAGTCATGTGTTACCTTCAGGGGGGGCATGCGTGCTTCCAAGGAAGTCCTGGTGCGCCGGGCAGGTGCTCAGCCGCAGGGTTTAGTCCCTGGGTTGGGAGGCCAGGTTCAGGTCCTGCCTGACCTGGAGGGAAGGACGACTGTAAGCAGTGCCCTGACCGGTTTGTCTTCTAGGGGTACCACTCTGGGTGGGAGGGTACAGAACTCTGGAAGGGGGTGCAGAGGGAGGGAGTCCTCACCTCTGACCCCGGTTCAACCTGAGGGTTTAGATCCGAGGGTGGTGGATCAGTTGCAGGGTCAAGGCCCTGAACTGGTGGAAGAACTGTGTAGGAGGTCCGGTTCCAGCGTCCTGACAGTTTTTGGTTCTGGGGATGCTTCTCCTGGGAGGAGAGTGCTGGACCCCAGAAGGAGGGGTGAGGAGAGGAGAGCCTCGCCCGAGACCTCTGGTCAGCCTGAGGGTACAGACCCTGGGTTGGAGGACCAGGTTCAGGGTGTCCCCCCTGACCTGGGGGAAGGGGCGACTGCTAACAGTGCACCTACCAGGTTGTCTTCGGGGGGTGCCGCTCCAGCTGGGAGGGTACAGAGCCCCAGGGAGGAGGACCGGGTGTGGGGGAGCCCACCCCAGTCCCTTGTTCAGCCTCAGGGTACAGACCCTGGGCTGGTGTACCAGTTGCAGGATAGCACCCCTGAACTGGTGGGCGAATTGAGCAGGACACCTGCCACAGGTGCCCTGACAATTCTGGAGGGGGGTACCGCTCCAGGTGGGAGGGTACAGAGCCCCAGGGAGAAGGAGAGAGTGTGGGAGAGCCCACCCCAGTCTCCTGTCCAGCCGCAGGGTAGAGGCCCTGGGCTAGTGGGCCAGTGTCAGGATGCCATACCTGACTTGGCAGAGGGGAGAGTGGAGAAAGGGTGCCAGGCACCTGGGGCTACCGCCCCCCACTCTCTGACGCCACAGCGGTTGGAGTGGCCTGAAAGGCCTAAGGCCTGGCTCTCATCACTGACATTTGTCAGTGGCCACTGTGGCTGGGTGTCCTGGTGGACAGAGTTGCCCCTGGGAGGGGAACAGGAGTCACACCCCGGAGGTGGACTGGGCCACACGATTGTGTTGTCCATGGGGGTCCTGTCTGCCTGTTGGGACACATCTGTGAGCCAAGTAAGTTTAGGTGCTGCACAGATGGGGTCCACAGGTGAGGAGAAGGGTCCCCCATGGGTCAGCTTAGTGGGCCCTGAGAGTATGGATAGAGGAATCCAACTAGGTGCAGGAAGGCGTAAAACGGGAAGGAAACCCTGCTGTTGCGGGCCAGGTTCCGGGTTCTATCGCCCCAAGCAGGGAAGCCCATCGAGGTATGGATTGGTCTCCCCTGGCTTTAGGCTAGAAGGGGGTTGTGTTGGAAATGGCCCTTTTGCAGGGTTATCCCCAAACTTTTTGCTTTTTCCTCCTATTTTTCCCTGACCTGTTTGTGTTGGTTTTAGGACTCTGGGCACTTTACCACTGCTAATCAGTGCTAAAGTGCATATGCTCTCTGTGTAAATTGTGTTATGGATGGGTGTTTCCATGATTGGATATTTGATTTACCTGTTAGCCCCTAGTAAAGTGTACTGCGTGTGCCAGGGCTGGTGAATCAAATGCTACTTGGGGGGCCTGCAGCATTGGTTGTGCCACCCCCGTGAGTAGCCCTGAAAACGGTAACTCAGACCTGCCATTGCATAAGTCTGCGCGCAGTTTGTAACTGCCATGTCGACTTGGCCAGTGCACACACTGGCCGGTCCCTAACCTTCCCTTTTCTTACATGTCAGACACCCCTCAGGTAGGCCCAAGGTACCCCTGTGGGCAGGGTGCAGTGTATGTGAAAGGTGGGACATGCCCTGGTGTGTGTGGCATTTCCTGATGGTGAATTACAGCCAATTTCGTTTTTCACTATTGCAAGGCTACCAGTTCCCCATGGGATAGAATGGGAGGTTTGTTTATAACATCTTATAAACATAACTGGCCCAGGGAATTTGGTAAGAAAATAGAATTTAGTATGCCTGAACTCAGAATCTAAAGATGCATCTTTTAGTGGAGGTGATTTTTACAATCTGTGTTTGAAAATACCACTTTTAGAAAGTGGGTATTTTCTTGCTCAGTCATCCTGTGTGCCTCTGCTGGAATTTGGATTGCCTGTCTGGGTTTTGGATGACAGAAGGCTGGGGGAGCAGGAGGGGCGCCAGATGGTCTAGGTAGGTCAGGAAAGGGCTGAAGAGACCTGGGTTACGATGGGGGGAAGGGGGAGGAGATTTCCTTTCACCTCAAAGGGCCTGCTCTGCCTCTGACAAATGCAGTCTCCACCTCCTGCCAGGAATTCACACCAGAGAAGGCAGAACTGGTCTTGACTGGGCACAGGCCCTCTCTGCCTAAGAGATCAAAGGATTTTTGGACATAAATGCTGGGTCCCAGACCCCTGAATTTTAGAACTCATCTGGAACAAGAAGACTGCCAAGAAGAAGAGCCGGAGAAGCTGCGAAAAGGAACGACTGCTTTGCTGGGTGCTTTGCTGGGCTGACCTGCAGTGACTGCTTCTGTCTTGGGCAGTGAAAGGCCTGGACTGGACTTTCTGCAACCTAATTTGTGAGTCTCTCCAAGGGCTTGAGGTAGAGCTTGCCCCCTGTTCACGAAGTCTCATGAACAGCAAAGACTTCAAGTTCTTCGACCCGCAGCACTGGGGACTGTGTGTTTTGTGCTGCCACCCAAAGAACACCAACTCAACGAAGTCTACAACGCCACTGCCGACTCCGTGTCCTGAAGGCACTGCAGAGGGCACCGCCGCAACGCCGCACCGCAACCCTGGTCTCCCCGACGACGCCTGTTGACGCCGCCACCGAGCCGCTGCTTGCACCGCGACCTGTGGGCACCGCACTCCGCACCGCCTTGCTTCACGCCGAAGCTTTGGCACCGCATAGGGCACCGCCGCAATGCCGCACCGCAACCCTGGTCTCCCCGACGACGCCTGTTGACGCCACCACTGAGCCGCTGCTTGCACCGCGACCTGTGGGCACCACACTCCGCACCGCCTCGCTTCACGCCGAAGCTTTGGCACTGCAGAGGGCACCGCCGCACCGCGACCCTGGTCTCACAGACGACGCCTGTTGACGCCGCCACCGAGCCGCTGCTCGCACCACGACCTGTGGGCACCGCACTCCGCACCGCCTTGCTTCACGAGGACGCCTTGGCCTGCCTGACGCCGCCACTTCCCGCCGAGATCGACGCCGCTGCTTGCACCGTGGTTCGGGGGCACCGCTCGTAAGTTACACGATGCACCGCCCTCATCCCACACCGCAGCCTTGGCCTACCGACGCCATCGACTCCAGTTTGTCAGCCGACGACAGCGCTTCAGCAACGACGACGCTGCTGCTTGCACCGTGACCTGCCAGCACCGTGACGAGCACAGCCTTCATCTCGCACTGCGACCCTGGTCTCACCGGTGACGCCATCTGATGCTGCCACCGAGCTGCTACTCGCACCGCGACCTGAGGGCACCGCAGCACCCGACGCCTGCCGACGCCAGCGCTCCTGACTCCATCAGAGAGGAGATCGACCTGCAACGCGTGTGACTTCGAGGGCCCAGACGACGCCTGCACCGACCTCCGGAACCGACGCCTGCGGACGCCTGCGGACGCGTGTTTTCTGAAGCTCAATGAGAGGTCATCGACGCCCGGCATTTCTAAAAGGTACTGTTTGCGGGTCTTCCCGACACCGTAGCTGGCCTGCGACCCCGCGGTCAGCCAGAACTGTTTTTGGATTTGTGTGTTCACGACGCCGTGGTAGCCCAGACGGAGCTATCCACACAAGGAACTCTTTTTAATCAGCGTATTTTTGAACTGTGAACTTTTAAGTATAGTATTGTGGCTTTTTATCGTTTTTGGTCTTGTTTTAATTATATAAAATATTGGATATTTTTCTAAACTGGTGTGGTGTCCTTTTGTAGTGCGTACACTGTATTACTGTTGGTTATGTGCAAATGCTTTACACACTGCCTCTAAGATAAGCCTGGCTGCTCATGCCAAGCTACCAAGGGGGTGAGCAGGGGTTATTTTAGACGTGTAACTCCCTTATCCTGACTAGAGTGGTGGTTTTTGCCTGGCTTTGGCCCACGCCTACCAAAAATCCCATTTCTAACAGGGTCTCTAGTTGGCAGAGGTAGGTACCGTTGTCCAAATAGGGACCCTTGCTTCTAGTCAGGGTAAGGGGGATACACACTCTAGATAACCCCTTCTCACCCCCTTGGTAGCTTGGCATGAGCAGACAGGCTTAGCCCAAAGGCAATGTGTAAAATATTTGCACCAACACTCACAGTAACACAGTGAAAACACCACAAATGGACACCACACCAGTTTAGAAAAATAAAATATCTTTATCTAAACCATGGGCACTCACAAACATTTTCCCAGGGGCCACAAAATTTGGTCAATGGTATGACCGAGGGCCGCACTGATGCCAGTGGGGGGTTTAAAGTGGGTGTAGGGGAAGCAAAGCATGTATATCTAGTGGCTGTCTTTACAAATGAAGGTGTTTCTAAAGTTAAGGACCTAGTTACTTCCTTTCCCTAACTGCAATTAATCTTTAAATAAGTGTTTGCTGTATATTTAACTTTTTTTTCATGTTAGTGCTGAGTCGAGTAAACGGCAGTCCAGTGCTTCTGCTGCCCAGGGGGCCGCATGGAAAGGTCAGGAGGGCCGCATGCGGCCCCGGGGCCGTACTTTTAGTATCACTGATCTAAACTAAACAAGACCAAAATGACAAAAATCCAACATACACAGTTAAAAATATGACTTTCAAAAGCTTTCGAGAACTTGTACCATAGGAAACTATGGATGCGTGACTATTCACCAAAGTACCTGTAGATGCGTCAAAGTTCCAAAAGCCAAACAGCCGCAGAGTCAGAAAACAAAGAGATGCGACACTCCTGAGACCTTGGGGAGGCGATGCGACAGTTCTGCAACACGCAGAGGACAAGTTGCGTCGAATCCGGTCTGTATGGGGAGTGATGCGTTGATTCTTCGTGACAGTTCCAGTTTGCAGGTGATGCGTCGGGAAAGCGTGCCGCACAGGTACGATCGTGGAAATCCAAGATGCGTCGGCGATCGATGCGACGAGCGGCGCTGCGTCGGTCCTCTTCAGCCACGATCCCTCGATGCGTCGATTCTTGCAGTTCTTCACGTTTCTTCTTTCTTCCAGCTCCCAAACAGCAGCAACAACCTTCAGAGGGCCAAAACTGGCACAGGCACCTCTTGGCAGGCTTGAACTCACAGCAGCAGAGTTCAGGGGAGCTGGGCGTGAAGTCTTTGTGTCCCTGAGACTTCAAAACAGGAGACCAGCTCACTTCAGGCCCTTGGAGATCTCCTTCAAGCAGAGGACACAGCACACAGCAAAGTCCTTCTCCTTTCCTTGGCAGAAACAGTAACTGCAGGCCAACCCCAGACACACAGCAAGGGCAGTACTTCTCCTCAGTCTCTCCATCTCTTTTCCTTGGCAAAGTTTCCTCTTGAATTCCAGTAATGATCTAAAGTTCAGGGGTTTTAGGTCTAATACTTATACCCCAAAATGTCTTTGTTTTCTTTGTACAAGGGGCTCTGAGCCCAGTTCAAACTAGTTCTGGTGGGCACTCTGCAAGTGCACAACAACATCCATTGTCAGTGTGAGCCTTGGCTCCAGACACACGACAGGGGAGCGGAGCCAGCATTGCGGAAGGCAGGCACAGTCCTATTCAGGTAAAGGTGCTACTCCTCCCACCACTCCAAATGCAGATCAGGCCTATTCAGCCTAGTGCTGACTCATCCAGACTCCTGGAGCCACTGCACCTCCCCAGCCCCTGTCACTCCAAAGCCAGACAGTCAATCCACAAACAGGCAGAGGCACACAGGATGGTTGAACAAGAAAATAGCCACTTTCTAAAAGTGGTATTTTCAAACACACAATTTAAAACCATCTTTACTAAAAGATGTGTTATTAAATCCTGAGTTCAGGGATACCAAACTTCATTTTTCTATCTTATCCCTAAAGGAAGATATGCTTGTAAAATCTTACAAAGCATTCCCCATTCTGTCCTATGGGGCAAGATAGCCTTTCAATAGTGAAAAACAAAATTGGCTGTATTCCACTATCAGGACATGTTACACACACCAGTACATGTCCTACCTTTCACATACACTGCAACCTGCCCAGGGGGGTACCTTGGGAATACTATAGGGGTGCTCTATATGTAAGAAAAGGGAAGGTTAGGGCCTGGCAAGTGGGTGCACTTGCCAAGTTGACATGGCAGTTAACAAACTGCGCCTAGGCACCGCAGTGGCAGGCCTGAGACATCTTTTTAGGGCTACTCATGTGGGTGGCACAATCAGTGCTGCAGGCCCACTAGTAGCATTTGATTTACCAGCCCTGGCACACTCAGTGCACTTTACTAGGGACCTACTGGTAAAACAAATATGCCAATCAGGGAGAACCAATCACAATAACAATTTACACAGAGAGCATATGCACTTTAGCACTGATCAGCAGTGGTAAAGTGCCCAGAGTCCTATAGCCAACAAACACAGGTCAGGAAAAAATAGGAGGAAGAAGAAAAAAGTTTGGGGATAACCCTGCAAAAAGGGCCATTTCCAACAACACTGATTACAAAATATCAGCTAAAATCGTGGCAGAGAGATTGGCACCTTTATTGCCTTCTCTAAAACATGCAGATCAAACCGGTGTGTCCCGGCCCATACCACCTCATTCAAAATAAGACCCTTCTTTCAGCTCCTACGCTATGCCCCACATACTTGGCCACGGTCAGGATGACTGGTACTAGATCTTGAAAAGCCATTCAACACCCTTGAATTGGCCTATCTAGTCGAGGTCATCCCACATTATGATATTGGACCCTGATCCCTTTGTTTGGTACAACTCCTTTAAAAGCAGCCGACATTGAGGGTCAAGACAGGAAACCTCATCTCCGAGACAGTACGTGTGTGTAGGGGCACTAGGCAGGTCTGTCCCCTATCCCCCTTACTTTTCTCCCTTGCAATAGAGCCACTGGCCTTCGCTATGCTTTCACTGGCTGAGACTTGGGGTATACCTATGAGTGATGGTATGCATGCCATCTCACTGTATGCAGACAACCTACTGTTATATATCAGGGATATCCACTCTGTTCCTAACGAGATACCCCACCTCCTTGATAAGCTTGCATACCTGTCTGGCTTATGCGTGAATTGGGAAAACTCCTGTCTATTCCCATTCATTCCTACCCTGTCTGACCCAGCCCTCACTATTAACGGAGTTATAGAGAAGGGGTAAACCCAAATAAGCCACTGGGACCTGGGTGTAGAGCAATACAGTAGGGAAGCTGGTCCCAGTAGAACAAACCTAAATAGCACACACACTTAAAGGCCAATAGGCATTAACACGCTAGTATTTCAAAATTCGTAGTTCAACGTTATTTAATCACATTGAACAAATGTTCATATATCAACAGGAAATACAAATTAGCACCCAAACAAGTGCCCCACGTAAAGAGGGGGAAGAAAAAGGAAAAGATAGTGTGCATCAGGTGAGGGTTGAAGGAGTGAGAAGGGAAGGTAGTGACAATAAATCCATCACACCACTATTTACAATAAAACCGGCTTTTCTCAGCCTAGCAGTTAACAGAAAATGAATACATAGCCATTGTTTGTAATAGCACAGTAAAAAATAACTGTTGACCAAACTGGCACGCAAGGGAAACAGTGTCGACGTTTCGACCCCACAATGGAGTAGGCTGCTTAAGTCCTTACGACGGGGTCTTCCTCAGGACTGAATGTGGGGCACCATCGACCACCTTTAACTGGATGGGGGAAAAGTGTAGGCGGGCCCAGTGGCTCCAAAGCGAGAGAGCGGAAAGATGGCACTTGACATGAATCTCGAGGGTTCCACTCTGCTGGAAATCACCTCTTGCGATTGGGAAATTGAGTACTTAATATTCAAATCTGATTGGGCCCAAAAGACTTCAAGGTTCCGAAATTAACTGGAAAGTAGAAACACAATCGCGGCAAACGTGTTGTAGAGCCCCACGGGTGCTGTCAATCTGCTGCCTTCAAAGTGCGTCCGTCTAAAAAAAATCTCACTATTAACGGAGCACCTGTGGCTTGGCAATCAACCATGTTTCGCTATTTAGGCATCAGGGTTTATCATGTAGACCAATATCTGTTTGATGGAAACCTTACGCGGGCAATCACTTCCTTGACATCCCTGATATCCTTCTGCAAGACGCTCTCACTATCGGTGGCCAGGCCCATTGACTGCTTGTAAATGGTAGTGCTTCCCCGCCTCCTCTACTATTTTGCAAATTTACCACTGTATATTCCCCCATCCTTCTTTTTACCACTTAAAAGACTGATGCATGAGCTAATATGGATTAAATCTAGCTCTAGGGTGGCCCTTTCAAAATTGTATTTACCTACTGACCAGTGCGGGATGGCGGTACCTAACTATAAACACTATCACCTAGCAACCCAACTTCAATGGGTAGCCTGCTGGATGGCGGGATTGCACCTTGCGGACACAACAACGGATACCCCTACCTGGAGCCTTGGGGACTGCCTCCATCTGTTCCATCCAAGCACTAAGGCGCCCCGGCCTCGCCCCATATTGTGAGTGGTGTACCGCTGTTTTTGCCGCAGCTTATACCTCACTAAACACGTCACGCCCTACGCCCCTGCAATCCCGCTGCTTGGCACACTAGGGGTTGAACAATTACTTTGGCGGTGGCACTGACGCCTTGCCATTCGGTGGGCCTCCACACGCTTGGTGATTTATACCAAGATGGTCTGATCCTCTCTTATGAGACACTGATGCTGGAAAAGTGACAACCTCCAGAAAATTTCCTTAGCTACAATTCAAGGGTTGATGCACTGCGATGAAGTTGGGGTGATATCTCACAGGAACCTCAATTGCACCTTAAAATTCAATATCTTCATGTCTTGGGAACGGGAGGCCATCTTACTCGTTGTTTTGCTGACTCACCCCATGTACATGCTGCTATCCCACTAACATCGTTGCGTCAACGCTGGGAGACTGATTTAGCCCGACCCTGCACTACAAAAGAGGAATATTAGCACGCCCTACCTACATCTCTCGTAATGCCAGATTTCGACTGATACAGCTTTATATCATACAAAGGACATACCTAACACCCGATAAAATCAATTGTTATTTTCATAGGACGGACGCTGCCTGCCCTCGCTGCAATCAGCTCGAGGCTGATATTCTCCACATGCTGTGATCATGCCCCTCACTGCATCATTACTGGCGCAAAGTGACGCGTCACCTGTTCACATGCTCGCGGACACAACTTACACATACCTGGGAGGTTTGCCTGGGAGGCCTTTACTTAGGGACAAGAAACACAGAGTCACCACATGTTTTTTAGACTTAGGCTTATTAGTAGCCAAGCGACTGATCACCCGGCTAAGGCAGAAGGAGTATCCCTAGGTAGGGAAGACAACCTGGGCCTCCGCAAATACCCCATTTCCTCTAATTGGACTGCCAAGCTGATCGACCTCCAAGCCTCTCTACAGGTCACTGCGGAGACGCGGGAGGCTGTCGACCCACTGCCTACACTTGTAGAGGAACACCCGCACACCACCTGAAGCTCTGATCCAAAATGCAATATTATGTACTGTAAGCTGTATACTGTGTCATGGAGGCAGAACAAGACTGTTTGTTGTTGCAACACATTTCCTTCCTTTCCCCATGCCCTTCTGTTGTTGGTTGCAAAAGTTGATATGCGCTGAATACGTTTGATGCCACTAAAATACAATATTATGGTCAGGTCTACAGCGTATCACACGAGCAAATTGGATGTATTAGTGCAATGTAACTGCAGAACCCCTGTGTGGAATTGCTTCTGCCTGGAAACTCCGAGCCCCTGGATGACATGTTATTATAAGTTTACTCCATTGTATTATCCCAAAGCCCGGATTAATTTCCGGACTAGATTGTACTTATACTGTGATTTACTGTATCCTAGTATTGTACTGCTTCTATACATAAAACTTAATAAACAGATCAAACAATGTGCTGATGAGGATTATAAGCGTGCAAAGAGATGCGGAGTGCACTTAGAATGAAAACGGTCTTGTAGGCAAAGAGAGAATGAGTTCTGTGAAAGAGCAGATCTGGTGTCGGCGTACAAAGACACAGGGGCGTAGCTTAGTCACTAGGGGGCATATTATCAACGGCCAGCGATAATTATCGCTGGCCGTTCTCAGCGTGAGAATTGTTATCGCCGGCTACCGCAGATAATTATCGCCATGCTAGCGCTGTATTAACAACGCATAGCGCAATGGCGATAATTATTCCTGCGATAGCTTGTTTTCCATGGAACATCGCTGGTTTTCCAGCGATGTTCCATGTAAAACGGCGATAACCTTGCTGATACGACCCTGTGGTCGTATCAGCATAATCCACCTCCAATACAAAGTATAGGTAAGTCAGCATTTTTGCAGACGTTAGTTTTGGCGAAAACCGCGGTTTTCGCCAAAACTAACGTCTGCAAAATGCCTAGGCCTCCTTGTAAATATCGCGATGTGCACATCAGCGATATTTATAAGGATGTTCTGCCCAGTGACGCCCACTTTGCATCTCATTAGAGATGCAGAGGGAGGCGTCGGGTAAAAGGGTGCTAACATGCGCTAATGCATGTTATCACCCTCTTGTTAATAGGGCGAAAACATTATCTCTGCTTTTTTGCCTTTTAAAGCCAAAAAAGCGGAGATAAGGCCCTTGATAATATGCCCCTAAGAATGGTGGGATGTGAGCTTTGGATTTCTCGACAATCACGCTACGTTATTGGACAAGCAGGGTGCATGCGAAGGGCCAAGGGGCAGTGGCAAGGGAGCGGAATGCGGATTGGTAAGGGTACTAGGTGAGAGAAAACACAATATTTGATAAAATACCCAACATTTTTGAAGTCTTTTCAAAAAGGAGAAAGGGAGTGATTGTGTGTGTGTGTTTATGTCACTGTGATGTGTATGCAAAAATCCCTGGTGAAATCCGACAGACAACTCAACATATCCGACTGAAAGCACCTGTACCCAACTATTTAGCAGAAAATACATTTACTAAGAGGGTGTTACACCCCAAACACCCCCGCCCCTCCCCCCGAAGTTACGCCCCTGCAAAGAAAGCACAGGTGTGTGCGAGAAAAGAGAGGGTTATTGTTACGTGTGAGTAAAAGAAAAGATGCTTGCTTTTGTTTTATTATATGGGTATACAAAAACAGGCAAGAATGTGTACCTGCGCAAAGAGGGCGAGAGAATACGGCCATTCTTCGCACACGAGGGCGCGGCTGTACGTGTAAGGTGTGCGAGCTGGCGTGCGCATAAAGAATGCGTCTGAGCGTTTAAGGAAAGCGTGCAAATCATTTATTTATTTGCGCGCGCGTGCAAACCGTGAGAGTCTGAACGTGTGGAGAGCGTTTATTGAGCACTTTCCGAGAGGGCTATTGCGCGCGACCGAAAGACTTGTGCGCGTGCAACGAATGTGCGCGTGCAAAGACGAGATGGCGTGAGCACGTGAAAATCAAGAGTGAAGTGTGTACGTGCAAGAGCGATCTTGGGTGTGTCTGAGTGCTGAGCTAAGGTGCAGTATTGGGGGGACGCATCAGGGCTAGATATATGATACAACAAGTAATATAACACCTTCAACAAGTCGGGACTATTGGCTTTGTCAATGATTGTTAGTTGCATAAGATAAATAAGCAGCAACCATGGCTTGTATATAATATTGAAAAAGCTTCAACTTAAAGCCCTGGTGACACCACGACAATGTTGCTGCTTCTGAGTTTCAAAAAGAGAAGGGAAATCCAGAGAGAAAATGACTCTCTTTAAAGGATTTTCCTTCCCCCTACAATGCTCACCTGGCATGACGTCATGCCATAACTTCTCCACTAGTGAGAAGTGAGCAGTGTGAGCACGCGCACATGATGTGCCTGCTGTCACTGCAGTCCGCAAAAAAACGGACCGCCTGTGCCAGGGCACAAAACAGAGCCCGATAGAGACCCGTTTCGAGGCCCCCTTTAAAAATCTGCCGGTGCTCAGCACCAGTGAGACCCGGCCCACTTAAAGCCCTGTGACGCATTAATGAATGCCCCCGTGCCGCAAACAGAGCAAGGAAGCTCACCCCCATTTTCAGGTCCTGCCACGCATCTGTCTCTCAATGAGACAGGGGTCAGCAAAGGGCGTTAATAACAAGGGGCCCAGGAAGGCAGAGGGGGTGGGGGGCGGCCAGCTCCTGCTCCAAGTACCTCATGGGGTAAAGGTCAAGGAAGAATGTACAGAAGTGCCCTTCGATTACTGCTGTCATGGGAGAGGCTGTGAGGGGTTTTTAAACACACAAGGGGGGCACAAACCTCACACCGAGGAGACCACCAGACCTGGGCAAACTGCAGCTAATAATATATATGAACCTTGCAGCATCGAGAGGGAGGTAAATAAGGGGTGGCGTCCTAGGGATACTCCACACGGGCAGGGCTGCGGTTTTCCAGTCTCGGCCTTCCAGGTAACCAGCATGAGTGCCAGTACAAGGCGTCCGATGATGTGGCTTAACGGATAGAGCGGCCGACTTTGAAGTAGGGAACCAGGTTCGGGTCTGGCGGGAGGCTCAAGCATCCTGTTATTCTGGGCAAATCGCTTAACCTCCCCATGCCTATATATATATATATTTTAAAACAAATGTGTCTGTCTGTAATGCTCCTGGTGCTCATGTAAAGTGCTCTGATATCTTTGGGTCAAGTTCGCCCTATATAAAACTGAAAGAAAGAAAAAAAAATCAGCGCATTCTGTCAGCTAAAGTTCTAGTTCTATTTCAGCTAACCCTGGGCGGTGAACTACACTCCGCTCGCGGAGTTTGCAGAGTTTTCTGCACTCCGCGTTACGCGGATCTTGCGGAGTGCAGAGAAAATCCGCTACGCTATGCGTAGCGGACATTTTTGCTCGCTCGCGTTCCTCAACGTCAAGTTGGCGAGCGAGCAAAATCAACATCCCGGCGAGATTTTTCCTCGTTCGCGATCGGCAACATCAAGTTGGGGAGCGCGAGCTTGGAAAATAAACCTCCCGGCGAGATTTCTCAACGCGGGGGGGTCAGGTTTCTCATTGCGAGTGGTCGCGTATGCTCGCGACCGCTCGCGATGAGAAACTGCCCGTTCGCGTTGAGAAAGCTGCCGCTCGAGTAAAAATCTACTCGAGCGGCAGAAAATGACTGCTTGCACTGTGCATGATGCCGTTTGCAATGATTGCACAGTGCGGACAAGCATCCGGCACTGTGCAATCACCGCGAACAGCATTTTCCTATCGCACTACGCTGCTCGCGTAGCTCCGTGTAGCGTGGTGGAGTTGTTTTACCACTTCGCGTCGCGTAGCGCAACTCCGCAAACTACGCCCACCCTTAATTTCAGCCACGTGGCCAACGCTCCTGAAAAAAAGTGACTTTCCGGTTCCGTGCCCGAGTAGCTCACATATTTTTCTTTGCGTCATGGGATGTGGAGTCCTGTTGAGTTCATTATACAATGACGAGAAGCCCCACGACCAATGTTTATGGAGTCCTTCATCACAGGGAGGCTTGCACATTTCCTGGGAGACCTGTGGTATTCCATTAGTTGTTTCTCTTCAGAGTAATTAGCATGCAGCGTTTCTGGTATCATTCGATGACCACCATATTTTAACGGTGAATTTTATCTTCAGTTGGCCATACTAAGCATTACTGATGTATACCACGTCTTTTCACCGGGAAATACACCGCAGGTTAAACTTTTTGCATGATTTCGACACTCTACCTAGTTTAGAATGGCACGTTTCCATTGACACGCCCGGATCCTTTCTTTCACTATTGTTCACGTGTTCTAATGCGTAAACGCACAACACCGCTTGACACGCTTCTAATACATTTAATGCTGCGTACTCGATTCTTGAGGGTACCCCCGTCATTTCTACATCATTGGACACTAATGCATGACTTCACCTTTGCACAGTGTGGTTAACTCTTGACCATGGTTTAGGCGCCTTTTGAGTTACTGAACTACGATATTTTTTGATCATTTTTCCAGAATTATTCCCCTGACGAAGGGCACCGTCCCGAAATGCATCGGGAACTAATTCAAGTGATCTATAGAAGAATTCACTTAACAATGATTGGTTAAGAAAACAAATATTGTTAATGCATGGAAAAGGATACAGAAGTGTGACGTTAACACAATGATCCAAATAAAATGAAAACAGGGATTCAAATGTTTAAACGTCTACCGATTATACACGGAACAAATTATTAAAGGGTTTGATACCCCACGGAGTGCATAGTGGGGACGTTGTTCATGGTGAGACAACGCGCTTACGTATCTTCAAGTTCTACGCCCAAGATCAGAGGGCGATACCCACTCGCACCCTACCCAACATCACAACTGTGTAATTGTGATAGTTTGATAAACTACAGAGTGCCACAAAAAAAACCTTCTTTTCATTATTATTTACTGATCAACATTGTGTTCACCTACAATCAACGATGTCTTATGAAGAAATTGCCTTCTTTTCCTTCCATTAGTTGGCACATGCGTTTTCTCAGATAGTGTTGTGTTGGGTAGCAAAGGATGGCTTGCTAAGGTGAATCTGGGATCCTCCACCATTGCCAGGCGTACAAGCTGATGCTGTCAGCACTTCTTTAACTCCCAGGGGTGTCTGATCCATGCCACCCCTGCACCCTTCCCTGAACGCACAGATGTCTTGAGTGCACACAAAGGACCCTTAGTTCCACAGCTCTTCTTCTGCCTCCTTGGCTATGTATCGATGCGTTGTCAAAGTGTCTATTTTTAGGTCTGGCATTAGGCAAGACTGTTTTTTTTTAGTAAGATGATATGTATAATATACTTATAGTGGCTTTCCGACAGCTCTCTTCATCGATTGGTCACTTGTTGTGTCATTCACATTTTAATTCTGCCCATTACAGCATAGAGCATGAGGCAGCCCACATCGGCCACTGCTTAATGTCCATGTGAGTGATGACATTCTGCCTTTTCACAAGGAGCAACTCTTCAAACAAATGACTTCCATTAAGTGCCAGGGACTACTACGGCAATGAATGATTTTCGAGATAAAAAGTTTTTGCTTGTAGCCAATATTCTTTTCAAGAGTGATGAGGGCCAGACAGTTTATCCAACAATAAGGTTTTGAAAAAAACAACACAAAATACGCATTAGCAAAGCCGAAATGCTGGTGGTCAACACCAGACTGACTGGCTTTGAATCATTACTTAGGTTTGGAGTTAGCCAATACCTTTTGAGTTTCCTAGATGTATATGTATACTATAATTATTTATAGAGGCTTTCAGCCATCCCACTTCATCCATTGGTCGGTTGTTATATCATTCACGTACTTCTTCCGCCCACTGCAGCATAAAGCATGGGGCAGTGGGTCAGCCCACTTCAGCCATTGGCCAGCTTCAGTGTGAGTGACATCCTTCTGTTCTTTCACAAGGTGCTCATCTACACACAAAGTATATCCCTTCAGTGCCAGGACTACTTTAGCAATATGAGGTTTAAGAGACAAAAAATATATTTGATTTTAGCCATTTCTTTTTATTGGAAGGGCCCAGCAGCTTCCCCAACAATAATGCTTTACAAAAATGGTTACTGCAAAGCTAAAAAGCTGGCAGTCGACATCAGGCCTATTTGCTTTACCAAGTCTTATTTTATTCTCTCCCCCTATCTCCCTTTTATCTTTATTTTGCTCTTTTTGAAATCTTTTCCTTCTTTTTTTCACACTACTTCCTCTTTTTTATCCATCTTTTTTCTTTCTTTCTTCTTTTAATATCTTTCTACACCCTGTCTCATGTATTTTGCGCCCTCTCCCTCTTTTTCGCTCTTCATTTCTTTCCTTCCCCCTCGGTTCATCTTTCTCCTCTTACATCACGTCTATCTGTTGGTGTAAACTTCCTCCAATCAGCTTCTCCGTTTTTGTTTAAACACACTTCAGTGTGCTCATCATACTTTCTAATTCCGAAGCAGAAAGAATCAATAGTCTTACAGACTCGGGCACATGGCGTTGGCGCTAATGACCATCCCCATCAGGGCAGAGCTGCATTAGCGTCGGGTCCGTGCAGAGGGGGGTGTCCGGCACAGGAAGGACACGGCTCACTTTCCCTCCCCCTGGGAGATGGCCGGGGCGAGGTCTCCGGCTGGAAGGTCAACGTGAAAGCAGCAATTACCGTGCAAAGTGAGCATAGAATTAAACTGTGGGGGTCAGAATACATAGTGCGCTGCATATAGGAGCGCCTATACACCTTATCTCATGCTGTGCACATTTTAGAGCGCACAGGCACATTTAAGCCTTATACCGAGTACTATATGGTGTATAGGACATGTATACTGTGAGTTAGCGTGACTTCCAGTAAGATGATGCATGCACGCGAGAGCCACAACATATATTCACCTCACAATGAGACTGTAAGGGCTGAAGACCACAGCTGTCAGGAAAAAGCTGTAAAACCGAGGGAGGTATCGATTTTTTTATGCTCTTGCAGTTGAGCTTTTCGGCGTTTCCTGGTGCCCCTCCTTCAATGAGCCACTTGGGCGTCAACTCCAGTGCTCTCCCAGATGAACCCTAAGTAGCTGCTTGGAGACTTGGACCTACAAGGTACCACCCTCAAACTATCCTCTGGGGAATAGCCCAAGTGCAAGGACGCTGCAGTTACTGGCAGTGATGTTTTATTTTTTTTTGCAGTTTTATATAGTGCGACCTCGACCCAAAGGTATCAGAGCGCTTTACATGAGCACCAGTTGCGTTACAGACAGACACATTCATTTTGTTAGGCACAGGGAGATTAAGTGATTTGACCAGAATGACAGGATGTTGAGCCGACGCTGAGACTCGAACCCGGTTCCCCAGCTTCGAGGTGGACCGCTCTGGCCATTAGGCCACATCTTGGGACCTACAGTGTTGCAGCACCAAGCGTGCGGGGCCTTAACTCCCCACTTCTAGAAGAACACATCATTTGCCAGCCAGATAGCACTCAACACTTGGAAGGAAAGAGGACATGAAGGTGTTCAGGCAGAAGGCAAAGGGAACTTTATAACAGGAGATACCAGGTCTGACATTTCATGGAGCTTATTGGCTTCTTTAGCCCCGACAGCTTCAGCTATTGGTTTGAGACATTGTCAATCATATCTTGGATCAACCCTCAGGAGTATTTTACTCTCACCTTTTTTTTTCTCACTATTTGAGTGGATTCTTACACTTCCATTAGCATTCCTTTAGAATTATTATATATCTGAAAATTATACCCTGTCAATCCACATATAATTATGTATCTCATTCATACATTACATACACATAGCTATCCTTTTTTAGGCCTCGATCTGCTGGCAGCTTTAGCTGTCTGTAGTCGAAGACCTACTGTTCACGATACAATAAACAGAGTGGGCTTTGGCTCAGCCCCATGCTTGCGGTTGGATGTTTATCCTGTCAATCTCAATTCAACCCTCCTTGTTTAATCGCTTTCCTTCCTATTCCTAGGTTTGCCTCACCCCTGGAGCAACATTTCTTCACATCAGTTCTGATTGGAGAACTTGTATCCCTACACTGATGACATGAGGAGATAACGTTTTTTAGTTGTGTTTCAGGACTCCATGGGAGTTCTTCTCTTCTCCTCCTTTCTCTCCCTCAGCTCTTAAAAACACACACAAACACTTGCACGGCCATTGCTTCCACACTCCTCCCTCTGCTTCCCCCCCCCATTGTTTTTTTTTTTTATATAACTTTTTTTTTATTAAACATACATCGGACACATGGACAATATACAGAGGAAACATCAAGGTATACATCTCATAAATCACAGGGGTATTTTCTAATCATTTTACACAGAAGGAATGTTACGGAGGGGGGGTGTCATGTTCAGCAGCACAGGGAGGGGCACAGATTTCTCCTCGATAAGTATTCCATGGGCCCCATATTCGTGTCCATTTCCCAGGGCAACCCCTTGCCAGATATACAGTTTTTTCTCGAAACATACACCAGTCTAAATCCTTTCCCCAATCATCCAAAGCGGGTGTGTTCGCCGCTCCCCATAGCTGTGCAATGTTCCTCTTGGCGAGCATGAGCCCCAGTGTAACCCATTGTATTTGGTGGGTGTTTAGGTCAGTAGGCTCCCATATATTCAGGAGGCATCGTCGTGCCTCTGGGAGGAGACGCACTGATAGCACCGAGTTGATCACGTCGTGGATTTTTTGCCAGTAGAGACCCACCTGCGTACACTCCCAGATAATGTGCATGAATGTCCCTATGTGTCCACACCGTCTCCTACAGTCCCCACTGTCTGCAAGTCCCATGCGGATAAGGCGAGGTCCCGTGACATAGGCCCTATGTAGGATTTTAAGTTGGACAAGTCTGAGTCGTGCTGAGATGGCTACCACCCGGGGGGAGGAGACCGCATCCTGCCAGTCCTCATCATCTATTTCCACTCCGTCTGCTACCCATTTACTCCGCAGGACCTGGAGAGGATCTTCGGTGTTGTTGACTAATTTTTGGTAGATCAGTGAAATAGTTTTATCAGGTAGGTGTCCATCAAGTATCCTGTCTTCTAGTGGGGAGGCGTCAGGAGGGAGCTTGCTCTCGGGGAGTGCCCGTAGGAGCGAATGGGATATTTGCGCATACCGGAAGTACTCGGTGTTTGCAAGTGCATATTCCGCTTGGAGTTCGGCGAATGTCTTGATCCCTCTCGGGCCCCAGATGTCTTTAACTTGAGAGATGCCAATACGATCCCACCTGTCAAATCCTTTTGTTTTCCACAGGCTACCCAATATCTCTGAGTCCCATAGCGGGGTAGACATCGTTAATTGTCGGCCCCACCCGAGTGAGGAGGACGCCTCGTGCCAGATCCGGACCGCATGCCTAGTAGGCCCCGTCAAGATATATTTCCGGGGTCTTGCATATAATGCCCTATTATAATTACCCCCAGGTAGTATCCACTTATCCATCGCATAGCCAGGATCCTCAATTCTGCCATAGGTACCGTGGTTAACTGCTACCAATTGCGCAGCCCAATAATATTTTTTGATATCCGGGAGGCTGATGCCTCCATCATACCAGTTTAGCGTCAGTTTGGTTAGGGCGATTCGAGGTCGCCCCTCCCAGAGCAGCTGCCTCTGTAGTCCTTCAATTTCCTTAAAATATTGCGGGGGATGGGATCCAGAGTATTATGTAATATGTACAGGAATCGCGGCAGGGACATCATCTTGAACAGAGTAGCTCTACCCAAGAGGGAGATGGGAAGCGATTTCCACCTGGCTACATCTGCTTTCAGTCTGCTCAGAGGGGGAAGGAGGTTATGGTCATAGCGTGATTGGGGATCTAGTGAGATAAAAATACCCAAATACTTGAAGCCCACCGTGGTAATTTGTATTGGACAATCGCGGGGAGCAGAGGCCGATCCCCACTTAAGACAAATAGGGAGGACTTATTCCAGTTGACCGTGAACCCAGAGAGTCTACCAAAGACTTTAAGGATATCTAGCACTACTATCAAAGATCTTCTGGGGGACGCAAGGTAGAGCAATATGTCATCTGCGTATAATGAGATGCGGTCTTCACATTCCGAAGACCACTTCAATCCTCTCACTCTAGGGTCACGTCGTATCCATGCTGCCAAAGGTTCAAGAGCCAATGCGAAAAGGAGGGGGAGAGCGGGCAGCCCTGACGGGTTCCCCGACTGAGCTGGAATGTGGTGGAAATCTTATTGTTAACCACTACCTGGGCCAAGGGTTCATTATACAAGAGTCGCACCCACTGAATAAATTTCGGGCCGAATCCCAGTTTTGACAGCACCGCCCAGAGATATGGCCACTCGAGTGTGTCGAATGCCATTGTCGCGTCTAAAGAAGCTATTATCGCAGGTTCCTGAATGGTATGCGCTCTCCCTATCACACCATGCACTCGCCGGAGATTCAATGCCGTGTTTCTGCGGGGTATAAATCCGGACTGGTCCGGGTGGACCAGTTCACCAATTACTTTGATGAGGCGATTGGCCAGGAGTTTGGCGAGAATTTTAGGCTCCGCATTCAGGAGGGAAATTGGCCTATATGAGGCACATTCCGTCCTGGGTTTACCCTCTTTATGAATAGTCACTATGGTGGCTACCCTCTGATCCCGTGGCAACATGCCCAATTCCCTAGACTCCTCAAACATTGATTTTAAATATGGCGCTAGTTTATCAGGTTGTAGCTTATAAAGCTCAATGGGGAGCCCATTGGGGCCAAGGGCCTTGCCCGAGTGTAGGGAACGGATTGCTTGCGCAACTTCGTCCGCTGTTAACTCGCCATCCATAAGGTCGCGATCACTTAGTGACAGACAGGGGAGTGCTATGTCTCGTATCATTTCTTGCGAGTCTGCCTCAGAACCCCCGGCCAATGTGGTGTATACTGTCTGGAAGTGGTTAGCGAAGCTATTAACAATTTCTTGGGGGTCTGTGATGATAGTGTCTGTGTCGCTTCTGAGTTCAGGGACCAATCTACTCGCCAGTTCCTTTTTATCAAGCCATGCTATCAATTTCCCTGCTTTGTCTCCTAAGTCATATAGTCTACCTTGTCGTTCTCTACCAATGATCTTTGCTTTCTCGGTGACCACTGCCCTATACTCGTGTTGTTTAAGACTCAGCAGATGAAGCCTCTCTGGGGTGACTCCCGCCTCCAGGTCACTTTCTAGTCTGTCAATCTCGGCCTCCATATCTGATGCCTCCTTCTGGTTCTCTTTTTAGTTCCCGCAATCAGTGAGACTGCCTGGCCACGGATCACCGTTTTAAATGCCTCCCATAGAGACTGAGAGGAGAGCACCGAACCTTCATTTTCGGTAAAGTAGTCACTCATAGTTTTGATAAGGTGCGTGCGGATTTTGGGATTGCGGAGGTGCCAAGGATTAATGGGCGCTATTTTACCCACTGTATTATGGCTAAGGGCAATGTGGATCCACAATGGCGAGTGATCCGATATCCCCCTGGCCATGTGCCGGATCTCATGTATATATTTGATCTGCTCTGCCGGCACCAGACAGTAGTCCAACCGAGAGAGACTTTGGTGTGCGCCGGAGTGGAAAGTGTACTGGGCCCGGTCTGGATGATAGGACCTCCACCCGTCCACCAACCCCATAGCGTCAAGAAATTCGGGCAACCACCGGGAAGAAGGCCCTATATCCCGCGGAGGGAATCTGTCAAGTGTACCTGAAACTACGGCGTTGAAGTCGCCCCCCAGGAGAAGAAGACCCTCCGGGATAGAGAGCAATATCGAGCCCAGGTCAGTAAAGGTAGAGCACTGCAGTCCAGGGGGACGTATATTGACATGAGTGTGATGGGCCGGCCTTCCCACATCCCCGAGACTCCAACGTATCTGCCCCTGTCATCTACCCAAGTCGATGTGATTGCGAGGGGAAGGGAGGTCTTAATCATGATACCCACTCCTCGGGACCCCGTCGTGAATCCCGCATGTGCAGCCATTCTATAGCCCCCTCTCTGCATGGCCCCACATACGTTTCCCATTAAATGTGTTTCTTGCAACAGGACTACATCTGGAGCCCGTTGTTTGCAGTATTGAAGCACCACACTGCGCTTTATCTTGTCCCCCAACCCGTTGACATTCCAGCTCAAGACTTTAAGATGTTTGTCCCCCATGGTGCATGTTGTAGATAACCTCGGATTGCTGTTTCCTCACCAGCTATTTCTGAGTCGGACGCCGATGCAATAACAATAACATAAAACCAATATAACACTCCCACCCAACTTCCCCCCACCCTGCTACCCTGCCCTCTGGACTTTAAACTGCCCATTGTAAACTTGCAGAGTGCCTGTCGCCCTATTGTGGTCTAATAGTAGAACTTGTGCGGACGTGGCTTCTCGTCCCTCTGCTTCCTCCTCTGAGGATGAGCTCCCTTACTGCCCCCTAGTGCGTAAGTCCGCGCCGTTGATAATACCCTTTAATGAAGGAGTGTTACCCCTATGGGACTGGCCGTCACCCCCCTCAACCCATCTCTGATCCCAGCAGGGAGTATTATACATTACATTCAGAGCCACAGTTAGTCTGTATAGATCGGTTAGATAGGAGTCCGGGAACCTGCTTCTCCTCCCGCGTCGCCACTTCGCTCTGTCCGCCCCATGTGGTGTTCAAGCCAGTCATCTGCCTCCTCCGGCCGTTCAAAAAACAAAGCCCTCCCCTCCGCTTCTACACGGAGACGTGCAGGAAACAGCATTGAATATTTCAGGCCCGCATCTCGAAGCTTACGCTTTATCGTCATGAAAGATAGTCTCTGTTTCTGCACCCGCTGCGTAAAGTCCGGGAAAAAGGAGATGGTCGCGTTTTCGAAGCGGAGGGGGTCCGGTTACGGGCATGCTGGAGTACGGCATCCCTGTCGCGAAAGTTGAGGACTCTTGCCAACATCGGTCGAGGAGGGGCCCCCGGCCTAGGTGGACCACCAGGAACCCTATGTGCCCGCTCCACAACAAAGAACTTGCTGAGTCCCTTGGGCTGTAACTGCTGTAATATGAGGTCTTCGACAAATAGGTCCGGTGCCTGCCCTTCCGCTTTCTCCGGCACCCCCAAAATGCGAAGGTTGTTGCGCCGGAGGCGCCCTCATAGTCGTCCAGCTTAAGTTCAGTGGCTTTGCGGAACGTCTGCATGTCCCGGAGCTCTCCCTGCACTTGGTTCATATCCTCGACCAAACTAGCAGTAGTCAGTTCCACTTGCGCCACTTTTTCATGGACCTTAGAAAGGTCTGCCCGGATTAGGCTGACATCAATCGCCATTGTGTCTATTTTATGTTCCAATGTGGACTGGACCGTTGCGATAGCCTTCATTACATCTTTTAGGGATAACTCCGGTTCCTCTGCACTCTGTTCGGCTGCTGCCCCTCCGAAGGATTGCCGACCCTGCAGTGCTTCCTTGGGCAAAGCATAGCGGTCCAATTTGTTAGTTTGTATTATTTTGGACCCCCTAGTGCCTGTCCCCTTCCCTTTCTCCATGGTAGTCATTAGTTGTAGCCACCACGGTGAAGGTGCGTTCCACCGCAGCCCCTCCTCGGGTCTTATGCGGTCGACAGTCACGGCAGCGCCAGTGGCCGCGGGGGTTCCCGCTGGTCGCTTCTCTTCGCCACTGGCCACCTTAGCGCGCCGGAGCAGGGCGTCGTCCCACAGGCGGTCGAGACACCAGTGCACCCCACACACCAGTCCGTCAATGCGCACCTCAGCCAACACCCAGCTGTACCCACAATTTCTGTCCGCCAGGAATCCTGCCCACCGAGCCGTCACCTCACCAGTCGCTCTTATGCTCTCATGGATCCCCGCGAGGCACGTCCTTCATCCGGCGTTGATTAGGGGTACGGGTCATCCAGACACCCACAGCATTATAGAGTCATTCAGCTTCTCCAACCCACCGCTGAGACCGACACCAATGCTTTACCTCCTCACCTCACCCGGGATGGCCATTGCGTGCCTACTCCTGAGGTCGCGGGGGCTCCGGTAATGTAATCCTGGGGGGCTGTAGGTGGGGGCGCTCCAGCCGCGATCCACCGGCCTCCTCCCCTATTTCTGCCTGCAGGCAGGTCGCAGGTCGTGTCCCTTAGGCTCCGCAGCCACAGTCTCGAGCTCCAAGTTCCGGGCCCTCAGCACGCCGACGTCGGTCGGTTTTCCTCCGTCCGGCCGATAGTCTGCCATCAACAGCCGTGGCCGCCAGATAGACACAGCCCCGCTCGACCCTCCCGGGTCTCGCTACCGTGGCGATCCTCCCGTCGTCTACGCGCGGCCCGTCCAGAACGGCCACTCCTCTCCACGGACTCGGTCCGGCCGCAAAATCGAGCCCCGGCTTCACTTCTGCAGGTAGGCCCGAAACCGCCGGGGCCCGTATCTCCGCTCCCCGCTGTCGTAGCTCTGCGGGGGTGGGGTGACGGCGCGCCGCTAGTGTTCCGGCGTAGGACACCCGCTTCGGGAAGCAAGGATATGTGGTCAGGATAGACGGAGGAGGAAGGAGGATCACGGAGCTAGTGGCTTAAGCGGCCATTTTGCTCCGACACTTGGCCACGCCCCCATTGTTTTTAATGTTGCTTGTGTCGGGGTAGAAGCAGTTGGTGTGCTCCTTGCTTCCCGTCCGTTGCTCTCCGCCTCTCCATGACCCTTTCATGCTTCTTTTTTAAAATATATATTTCCATTATTGTGAGGGCCTGGCAGCTGAACCCAGCTGTCAGCCACCTCTGGACCATTGTTTCCTGCACTGTCATCCACCAGCCTCCTACAGCTTTTTTTAATTTTATTTTTTAATTACTTTTGAAGAGAACCCTACAGCTGCTACTAGGATTCCACGCTTCCCCTACAAATATGCTGGACAGGCTTACTTTAGTTTTTTTCATTTACCTTTCTGAGAGGGCCATCCTCCATCTCGGAATGTTCATTAAAAATGAAGTAAAAAAGATGGCTGCCACACTTGCATGCTAAAAGAACAATTGATGGACAGAATGCTGAACAATGTCAAACATTCATCTTAGTACAGAGATCTGGGCCTAAATCCATCGTTTTTTGCTCCTCATGCCATTCCAGTTTAAAACCAGCCATATGCAAATCAGTCTTGACCCTGCTCCTCTTGGGAACAGTCCAGCCCGAACTGCCAAGCCAGGTCCTCCCTGGATCAGAAACAAGCATCCTGGGACTGGTTTTGGGGTATCCCCCCTCATCCACAAGGCTACCTTGACTCCAGTGGCATAGAGAGCAAGGGACCCATGTCTGGGCATACCTGTCCCACTGATTTGCATATGGCTGGGTCCAAACTGGGGTGGCATAGCGAGCAAAAGAACAATGGATTAAACCCAGATCTCTTGACTGGGGGTGAGTGGTTGAAAAGTTTCAGCACTCCGTCCATCATCTTGTTTTGTTTGCTATGTTCGCCCTAAGTGGCATGGGTATGCCCAGAAGTGGGTCTCTTGCTCGCTGTGCCACTGGATTCAAGCTAGGCTGGCTGATGAGAGGTGATACCCCGAAATCAATCCCAGGATGCTTGTTTCCGTCCAGGGAGGACC